>QNGE01005071.1:39554-49661 GCA_008508345.1 Paragonimus westermani | reverse complement strand
CACGCAGTAATTACTTGCCCTTTTGGAATCGCGCGCCAGAATCTAGACGAACCTGATCACAGTCAGTTGAACTAAAAGAGTCAGACTTCGAAGGGGAATCCTGAACGTTGTGTACTGATGATTCAGTGTATAGAATAGGCTGTTTAAATACCCTTGAGGGGAGACACCGGATAGAAGTTGATGAGTCAGAGTTGTATACAGTGGCATACTGATCCTCGACTAACTCAGGGACGACTTCGGTTTCGGAGGTGATTCCGTCGTTTGACTAGTGCAAAGACGACTGAAGTTGTGTTCTTACGACGGTGTAGCATGTACTAAATGTTTCGTTTGAGCGCGCTATTTTGAGTAATGTCTGCTGTTCCGCCGGAAGACTCTAACAGGTTTCCCATTTGTACTGTGTAAGCGCTAGGAAATACTTCAACGTCTTCCAGCTTATTGTGCTATCCCTACTTGGCAACTAGTCTTACACTGCTGTTAGGAAGTCGGCGAAATTTCTCCTATGATAGAAGAAGCTGATTACCAACTTGCTTAGAACGTACTACAGATCATACTCATGTAACATGCGTTTTATAATTTAGTAATCAAAGGCAACAGGGGTGACGACCACGTCCAGCCTCATGAGGCGACTTTTCGCACAAATTCCCACAGCTATCTTTGCGACGCGAACATGTGCTAACTTCCAACTACTGAGCGCGACTGTTTGGTTGAGTGGTTAAACCGAGGCTGTGGTATTTGATGTGGATCAATAGCACCCAGCCCTCGGTCTTGAAAACTCTGTGTCACGCTTATCAAACACCTCTGATTGCATCAAAACGATGAGCATCGTTTCTTAAAGGGCAGTCATGGTACTCTCCAGAAATGGACAGTGGACGTAGAGAACAATGCATCTATTTTTTTCAGAGTCCTGCGGTGTCTGTTAATGTCACTTATCGCTCAGTCCCTTACGTACAAGTTACTTGGGTGCCCCGGCTTGAAAAATTCGAGATTCGGCAGAACGTGGAAAAATGAATTTTCCTGTGCATAACAGTTCAAATACGTTGTACTATAACAGCTTGTCTCCTGGATTGTATAGTTATCGCGATGCTAGTTCCCCCCACTTGACGATTCGTATTCCCGGCCTTGTGGTAGCGCAGCTCGAACGGGTAAATGTACAAACAAACTTTACTCATTGGTTTTTTATTAAGCAAACAGACAGACTTTACCGGATATTCCCATGACACCGATTACTCCCAGTACTACCGCTTTAATGTCAGGGTGTATGCTTTTTCTTCAGATTCTTATTGTGTTGCCAGCGGTGTGCTACTGGATTCACACTACAAATTCTGCCCCTTATTCCAACAGTACAGAAAATCTTGCAGCTTGTCATTTCCATGTAAACTTCACTAACTAGACAGCAGAGTTTGGCGTATTTTGGACAAATTGTCAGCAACTGCGAGGCTACTCAGTGATTTAATCGTGGTACAACACTAAGCCACAGATAACCGACTCTCGATTTACACGGATGAATGAGAAGTGGTGCACATGCTTCATTCAGATTACAAACGTTACTCTCCGGGAGGCAAAAATTTGGGTATTAGTATACGCGAGCGTGACTTGGCATGGTTGTCTTGAGTGATCCTGTCCTGTCTCCTAACAGCGTGTGAATGGCTAACACGACAGTTGGGTCACTCACCGGATTATTCGGATAACATCACTCACACTGTACCACTAGTATTCGCCAGTGCGTCTTTATCTTGAGGTAAATGTCTGTTTGTCGTCCCTGTTTCGGGAACTCATTTAAAAGTTACAACCCAGACCTATAAAACGGGTTACAATACTGCGTTTCGTAGCCTGCCTACATTAGATGAGCAGACTGAGGAAGTTCTCAATGCGCTGTTAAATTTTCAGAGAAGACTTGGTTTTGTTTCATGTAGACATATATCATTTGCAAGATCCCTTGAGAAAAATTCCTGTGTGTATTGAAAATAACTATCTCGGGGGTAATCCATCAGTGCTCTAAAATCAAGTGAACTTTTGACTTGCAAAGAACAGTTTTTTAGCGTCAGGATTTGCCCAATGTGAAATAATCAAAAGGGGCCTGTAAACATTAGGTCAAGGAAATTGAATTCAAAAACCGACATGAAGCACGTATTCAAACTATCAGACCGAGCGTTCGATGAAATTGGTCCTCAGAAGTATTGCAAAAGAACGCATATACTATCCATCTCTCACCGTTATTGTAAGCCGATTATTACCTGTTGTTGTATATTTGCTAGGAATTGGTCAGCATTATATTTCGTCCATCAACTTTTGGAATTCCTTGCGCATAATCTGTGTATTTTTGAAATCAACTGGTGACGTACAGCTGCTTTCCAAGCTGTGTTATACACAGTCATTTGAATGAAAGCTTTCTTGGTGCAAACGAACATATAGAATTCCAACGTTTATGCCTGGTTTGAAGAGAAATCTGACTTTAAATTGGAGGGAGAGATCGGCGATCCTACCACATATACTTTGGCAGCATCCGGTTATTGCATGAAAATCGAAACTCATTGCTTCCACACAAATATCATCTATAAATAGAAGGCTTCTCAGGTTGAAGATCATCCACATAGTGCGCTTCTATCCAAGCTTAAGAGCTCAGGACAGGTGGTAATGTAATGTGGGAAATTGTCCACAACGGACAGGCGTGACATACATCTACGCCCACAATAACCATCCACCTCATTTCCACAGAACTCAACTCTGAAGATATTAACTGACGTATCCATCTGCACTATCATTGGTGGTGAAAGCCACAGTATTTGATGAGGAATATCGCGCAAGTCGGTGAACATGAACGGGTGGTCTGTCACGTGCATAGTGTGCTGAATGAAACCAAGTCTGTTGTCAGCCGTCTACATAGTTCACCCATAACCCGTTGAGTTGAACGGCTCGTCTGATAACTGGGATACATTTGTGAGTTACCTGAGTCTCGTGAACGGTCGATATCAAAATCGACTGATGTGTCCTCGATATAAAGTACATTAGTAATACTGTGGTTTTGTGAGATAGATGTGACCCTTTTTGCATCTAGAATCGATAACCTATGTTTTGATAAGTACACACTTTATACTTCGATTACACTGAAACTGCCTGTCCCGTAGGAAATCGTCCACCCGCAGCAGTTCGGTTCGTCTAATTCAGTGATATTCGCAGTTACACAGGTGGTGTTTCAGTTTGACTGACAAGCAACTTTAAAGTCCAGATCAATAATGAAGACTAACTTTTAATATAACTTTCANCGAAACTCATTGCTTCCACACAAATATCATCTATAAATAGAAGGCTTCTCAGGTTGAAGATCATCCACATAGTGCGCTTCTATCCAAGCTTAAGAGCTCAGGACAGGTGGTAATGTAATGTGGGAAATTGTCCACAACGGACAGGCGTGACATACATCTACGCCCACAATAACCATCCACCTCATTTCCACAGAACTCAACTCTGAAGATATTAACTGACGTATCCATCTGCACTATCATTGGTGGTGAAAGCCACAGTATTTGATGAGGAATATCGCGCAAGTCGGTGAACATGAACGGGTGGTCTGTCACGTGCATAGTGTGCTGAATGAAACCAAGTCTGTTGTCAGCCGTCTACATAGTTCACCCATAACCCGTTGAGTTGAACGGCTCGTCTGATAACTGGGATACATTTGTGAGTTACCTGAGTCTCGTGAACGGTCGATATCAAAATCGACTGATGTGTCCTCGATATAAAGTACATTAGTAATACTGTGGTTTTGTGAGATAGATGTGACCCTTTTTGCATCTAGAATCGATAACCTATGTTTTGATAAGTACACACTTTATACTTCGATTACACTGAAACTGCCTGTCCCGTAGGAAATCGTCCACCCGCAGCAGTTCGGTTCGTCTAATTCAGTGATATTCGCAGTTACACAGGTGGTGTTTCAGTTTGACTGACAAGCAACTTTAAAGTCCAGATCAATAATGAAGACTAACTTTTAATATAACTTTCAATTAGGGTATTATGTTGAACGGTCTTCTAATCGTGTTGCGCGTAACAGGAAGCACGAATTCTTTATTCTTCTCAATGATTCATGTTCGAATTCCAATAAGTGCGTCTCCTACGATGCATTGTCTACAATTCTGGAGCTGAGGAGCATCGGATATGTTCATGATGAGTTGTTTTGGGTATTTTATGTATAAAGCCAAAACGCGTTTTGGCTGGCTCCGTTTTCGTTAATACACATGTGACTGCTAATCAAAGTTAATAGATGTTTTTATTCGCAAAATGTGTGGGCACTTATCAAATAAAATTTTCGTGCTGAGAGCAAGGAAACACCAAAACACAAGCCAACTAAGCATATATGAAGCAACAATTATTTCGCTAACTCATGCAAGTCAATTTTTTCAACAACTTCGAGACTACTGATCTGAAGTTGAATTTTGTGAAACTGAGACCACGTATTATCGACAAACTGGAACAACTTAACATTACCTGCCTTATCGCGAGAAGGTTGAATAATAATTTGCCGACGAGGGAAAAACACCCAATTAGGTCAGGCTTGACTGATGAACAAGCGTAGAGGGATGTCTTATCGTGTGTAATGTTACTGTACACAGCGACACCCTCGAAAGCACAGCTCCCCCCAAAGCATCCAGCTTCGCACAATACCGTCCGAATTACATATAAAGTTCACGAAACCGCAGGGCCACTCCTATAATCTTTAGAGAGGCTGCCTCTTCAATTCGCAGCCTTCCTGAAATAACCACCATTACAACAGTCTCTTTCCCATTCATTTATGCGTTTTAACCGTGTTCACTTTGCTGTCTTTTTTGTGGAACCTGAAGAGGACCTGCTCGGATCAATTTGTGAGCAGTGTGGTCCATGTCATACCCAGTTCTCATTCCATCCTCTGAGGCCACAACCTGGGTAGGAGTTGAAGTAGGACTTAAGAAAGATCACAAGCTGCATCCTTCTCCTTCATTGAACATGTTCAGCCTAATGACCAAAGACAGCAATAACCTTATGCAAGGACTGATCACTGTTAAACTGCTACTTTGTGAATGCGTCAAGACTGCCGAACTAGCCACACTTACTTGAACATTAAGGAGACCGACGTTAGTTTATTTTGGTAGGAAGGGAAGTCAGAGATGCGTCTAGCTGGCTGTTCGAAAACTAAAACATCGGTACTGGTTGTGTTAGATTTCAAAGAATAAGTAGGAAGACAATGGATTAGAGACACTCACGTATACACTAGATCAACCGGATGAGAATGACCTGATAATTCCGCGGTTTCGTTGCTGTGGCCAACGGGATACATTGCATAAGTACACTGGATTTGTTTCGGCTGTATACTGATTCGATTAACGTCATTTACTTGCGGATAACCCAATCACCGATGAAGCTGAGGATATCCACTGAACTGACAACAGTGTGTTAAAGGAGGTTTCAATAAATGAGCGCCTAGTTATAACAGAAACGCTAGAAAGAATCGTTCGCTTTATGTCTAAGATTACAAGACTCCAGTATGAGTTTGACATTCTCTTTAGGGAGACGACCTTGAACTAACAGTTATTTGATGACAAGAACAAGAAAGAAAGAAAGCAGTAACACAAAAACTTACAACATATTAGTTTTTTGTTTCGGGATATATAAAAGGAAGATTGACCACAAACTGTGGGGATATGCATAAAGGCGGTGGTTTTCATCTTAGTTTCCACCATCTACTTGATTCCCGCTGCCAGTTTGCGGTTGTTTTAGTAGAGTCTACTGCAATACCGGAAATGAAGAGTCAAAATAGGTTCTAGAACCAGTTGTGCTGAAATGTTGACTGGCAGCCAGTTAGGGGGATTTTTCCACACGGTAACCCAATTAAAGATGGTGTGGCATCGGATGAAAACCGGATTGGTTTGGGTGACCGATTTCCTACGGGACAGGCAGTTTCAGTGTAATCGAAGTATAAAGTGTGTACTTATCAAAACATAGGTTATCGATTCTAGATGCAAAAAGGGTCACATCTATCTCACAAAACCACAGTATTACTAATGTACTTTATATCGAGGACACATCAGTCGATTTTGATATCGACCGTTCACGAGACTCAGGTAACTCACAAATGTATCCCAGTTATCAGACGAGCCGTTCAACTCAACGGGTTATGGGTGAACTATGTAGACGGCTGACAACAGACTTGGTTTCATTCAGCACACTATGCACGTGACAGACCACCCGTTCATGTTCACCGACTTGCGCGATATTCCTCATCAAATACTGTGGCTTTCACCACCAATGATAGTGCAGATGGATACGTCAGTTAATATCTTCAGAGTTGAGTTCTGTGGAAATGAGGTGGATGGTTATTGTGGGCGTAGATGTATGTCACGCCTGTCCGTTGTGGACAATTTCCCACATTACATTACCACCTGTCCTGAGCTCTTAAGCTTGGATAGAAGCGCACTATGTGGATGATCTTCAACCTGAGAAGCCTTCTATTTATAGATGATATTTGTGTGGAAGCAATGAGTTTCGGTGCATGCTGCTAACTTAAATCTGCCGGGAGGACCTAGCGGTGAAGCTGGAGTTTCTCTCGCGTGGAATTCTACTGTTGACGGAATCCGGTATAGAACTGCTGTTTATTTGTTTATCGGTTGCATCGACTGTTGAATTTAGACACTTATAAATTTTCGACGATTGTATTCAACAAGTATATTGTTAAACGTTAGAAATAAACGATCTGCAAAATAATCACATATTCCTTAGTTTTACTCAGTAGTTTGGTACATTTTTTCAACGCCAGATGCTCTTCCTTGCGGGAAATTGTGAGAAAACGTAGTCCTACTGGTTGAAGTGAATTTGATGGCTATTGTACATAAGTGAGCGGGAAATGATAGGAAATTTAAGTAAAACACGAAATTAACAGTAGGTCTGTTATTTTTTTCTCCACACTGACGTACTCCAACCAAGGTATCTAATATTGTTAGCACTTCATCTCATCTAGTGTGTAATGCCAAAATATTATGTACCATTAAATATTGTTTTTATCGCTTCCACCTCTGGTTTGAAATCGTTCTTTGTAAAACTTCCCAGTTTCAGGTCAGTGCTGCGGCAGTGCAATTTTAACGATTAGAGCATGAAACGTATCTAACAGAAATGATGAGGAAATATATTTGATCATTTATGTTACACCAGTGAGCACCACTGCGATGTTCACGTGACTGAATTGACCAAAACCAGCTACCAACCATCTTTTGGTATTTCTTTCACTAGACGGCTTCTGGAAGTGGCTGTTACGCAAGCGAAATCTTGGGATATCTGTTCAGTATACAAGGAATATCGTAGCTATCACCTTTCAACTGAGGGGAGCGATGATACTTCCGGACAGTCCTTCTGAACAGTCCTACCGTCAAATAGACGGAGTAGCCATGGGAAGTCCACTAGGTCCATTTTAGCAGATAGAAAACTTGTCATATTACAAACGTTACGTCGATGACATTAATTTTCAGTCGATCTAAACAGGTGATAGATAACCTGGTGCAACGTCTAAATAGTTGTCATCATAATCTAAAGGTCACTTGTGAATTTGAGGTCGGCAACTGCCTGCCATTTCTAGATATCCTAATAAGTTGTCGGGAAGATGGTTCGGTTAGAAGAACCGTGTATAGGAAACCCACAAGGTCAGGTCAATACCTAAACTTTAGCAGCTTCACACCGATCCAACACGAACGAGCAATAGTAAACACTCTTTTCACACGAGCGAGCCGAATCTGTACGCCCGACAGCCTCGCGGAGGAAGTAGATCTGATTACGTATGTCCTACATTCAAATGGTTACCCCAGAAGTTTCATAGATAGGCATAGTAGACAAAAATTACCATCCGAAAAGGTCGTCACTGTAGAGAAAAAGAGAGTCTACATAGGGCGGCTTTTTAGTGGTGATTATGTCACGCAGCAAACAGCACAGCGGTTAAGGAATTAAATTAAACGAACGTTTAATGCAGCTGAACTCCGTGTAATCGCTCGGACTCAGAAACTACCAGTGCCTTCAGTCAAAGGAGATCAGCCTATCGGCGCCACTTCACATTGCGTTTACCAATTTGTATGTAACTGCGGCGAAAGTTACATAGGCAGAACCGAGAGATGCTTGATCTCCAGAATGAAGGAACATTTACCTAAATGGGTACAAAAGTCCGTGTTACCGGAGAATGGTAATGTTGCTGAAACGCGTGAACAGCCAGTTTCCTCAGTCGCTAGACACGTCCTGACCACCTGTCACATTATCGATTAATCTTGTGCATTCAAAATCCTCTTGCGTCATTCTAACCCGAGATTCTTACGGTTTGCTGAAGCAGTTGCAATTGATCGACGCAAACCGTCTCTCTGTGTTCAGAAACAACTGTTCGTGAACTTGACTCTTCCCTGGACTTAATGTCTTGTCCTAACTCGCTTAGTGATTATCTACCCCTCAAATCGATTTTTTTCAAAAAGCCCACCCATGTTATTGTAAGTTTGGTACTGAGGAGTCAATACGAAATGCTTGCATCTACCGGTTTTCATGTTCTATCTGCTTTGTGCAAACTGCTCGAGGGAACCAATTGTTCCAAATGTATAACAAACATCTAGTAGGATTTGACGTCTAAGACACCGCACCTATGACATCGCTTAAATTGCAACAGATATTACTGCACCTGAAGTGATTATTCGAAAACCGTCATCTTCATTTTCCAAGAAATAATTCAACCTGAAGGGTACTGAAGTTTAAATGCACGATTGGGTCGACTTGGGAACGAATTAGAATGTCCTAGAGCACACTCTAAACAGGGCGTCTCTTTGTCGTTTGAGGAGGGTATCCCTCAAAATGTTCGCATAATCTGGTCACCTTGGGGTAAAAACAAATACTAGTATTCTGCATTAACGTCACCAACAACCATCTGTTGTCTTTCACCGAGCGAGTGCACGGTGAAACTTTTATTTCCAACAACCTGATGTGATGGAGCATGTGTCCAATCGATCAGCCTTTGTTTTCATATTACAGTATTTCATACTCGAATTGGTTTTTACACAGTCGTGCGTTCCAAAGGAAACTCATGACTGTGTGCAAGCTAGTAGAATTCTCATGCAGACACCAGATGAACACTGCTCCGCTTTGAAAATGACGCAAAACTGAATTTCACAGGTCTGCAGCGAAATGCTTACATGTTGGGTACATTTGTTTCGTATATAAAGCTAAATCAAATACAGATACCTCACTCATTTCTGTCATCTTAAATTCGGAATTTATCGATTCAACGTAACCTTCAATGTAAGTAGAGATAACATTCATCTAGATATTCTGCCTCTGATTTTGCTTATCCGTAGTTAAAAGGCGAAACCCACCTCACAGCCGCTATTCTTTACGTTTCTACAGTTTTGCAGAAATGAACTTACTCGGGTTCATGTCAGTTAAAAGCCTGCCAGTAATCCACACGTCCCGCAATAAATCTGCGCAGTGTGTGCTGGATGAAAAGCCACTGATACAAACTCCTCCTAATCTTGAACGTTCTTAGTCTTGAGTAATTCTAGATACCAGCTGTCCCCAGCCATAACATACACGGGATGAACATTTACTGGGAACACAATGCGACCGTGAAATTTGGATTAGCATGTGTTGTGTTGTACAGGCAGCCTCTGATTTCAAACAATATGTTTTCTGCTCTCATCATCTTCATCATAGACAGTAATGCATCAGTGGTTAACACTAATGCTTAACTGACACTGTAGAGGAAAAGAGAAGGAGAAAAGAAGGGGATGCGAAAGGGACCTAACTACTGAAAATACCCACGTCTATATCCAAACATTCAACATCAAGGTGCCTACACTTCGCAAACAAACAACCAAGCTGCAAGTGAGAGTAAGGTGTCATCAGCAAGACACCATTCTTACGGCTTTCACTGCCCCACGTCAATAAATACACTCACTTCACAGACAACTCGGACGAACAACAACATTCACGCCACTAAGCTCGGTTAGCCGCCATCTCACCTAGAGTCTCCAGCCACCAACAGCGGCCAACCCCTTCGTGAACGACTTCATTTCCCTACGCCAGGTCATTGTCTGTCCACCTCGCACCTTACACCAGTCG
>QNGE01005071.1:2949-35706 GCA_008508345.1 Paragonimus westermani | reverse complement strand
GAAACGACAACGTACCAACGCATGATCTGAATCCAGGTACGTGCTCCAATAAGAACGACAGTCCTGAATGGAACCCCGCCACCTATAACTAACAGCTGTTTTGTCTATCTGAGACCAGGTCTGACTCAGAGAGAGAGGGCGCCAAGTATAGCAATGACACGCACAATGCCTAAAATTAGTGCTGGCTAAAAGCAGCCTATGCTCAGCGCACAGCTAGAATAGTCGCCCGCCGTTGTCCGACCGATGTGATGCTATCTCAAACCTGCCACCTAGATGAGATTCGACCTCACCAGGGCGTTCATGTCTCCGGCCAGAACGACCATATCAGAACCACGTGTCGACCGGAGGAGAGCGGCCAGCTCCGAATAAAAGACGTCATTGACGCCGACGTCACTACGGTCAGTTGGAGCATAAGTAGACACAACGAAATGATTCCTGACGGTTTTGCGTCTAGAACTGACCCTAACAGAACCTGTCAAGCGGACGGCACAAACTCTACTATTAACGGGAATCCAAACTATCAACGCGGCTGCGGCTGCCGTGCTGAGCACTATACCTACTCCCGCTTGACCGGCAACGGCGGCCGGAGTCACCTGAAGTGTATAACCACTATCGAGTAGAAAGTGCAGGTGTTGTTAATTCCATACGTTGACTACTGTCGTGGATTCTAGTCTCCGAAATACAGCAAACATCAATATGCAGCGAGTCTAACTTGCAGAGAAGTTATCAGAATTGGGCGTCGGGAGGGGCCTGAGAGCTGAATTTGATAGAACAGTGGTGGAGGGGTCAGCAGTAGCATGTTTTCGCTTATCCATTCTGTTGTATGCAGCAGATGGAGCGACCCGGTTTATACTGTGAGACGACCGATGCAGTATGGAATTGTTTATGTTGTGAGGATTCATGGTTGTGTGTGGGCTGAAATACTGCCAGGACGCCCAGACCTAGACAGGAGAACGATTAGGGTTCTCAACCAAAGCCTTTGGCTCAATAGCCTGTACCGGAAGGCAGCGGGTGGGTGGCGGTGTGCCAGAATTGGTACGTTTTTCAGTAAGAGATGCCAACCATCTTCCAACCCCCTACCTGGAGGACCAGGAGACTGTGGTTTGTCAGACCTTTACCTGTTGGCGTGCCTGGTATGAGTAACTCTGTGCAGTTTAGCCCAAAAGGTCATCGAGATGCGCAAGCCATCATGCCACGCCAAGGTCTAGTGTCATCATGACGGACGTTATCAGCTCTATATGAACGTGATGCACAACGGCGATTCTAGGTTACCTGACATACAATCTTACGGTGAAAGGGAATTGAATAAACTACATTGTTTATGAAACACACGAGCGCAATTTCGATATGATTTTACGAAGTGTTAGACAGTCAGCTCAATAAGATAGTATTTTATGATGATCGACTAGATTACCAAATTCCTTTTAAATTGTCCTTATCACTCAACAAACTAGACGTCCCAATGATGGGCGAAAATAACCTACCTCCCAAAATTTTGTTTACATGAACATCTGAGTTGAAAATTATTTGCTTCTTCTGTTCGTCGCGTTCATTTAGTCACTCACACTGACTCATCCGGTATTTGTTCCCGAGAACCCTCACTAGCCCCGTAAGAAATCTATCTTTCTATAATTCACTTGCCAAGGATATATCAACTATGTTCTCTTGACTGGTATACATACCTTCCTCTACACTAGTCGTGCAGTTTCCGTAGATTTCTGTCCGCTTATTGGGGAATGGACTGCCATACTAGTTCAAACACGTAAACGCACTTTTCTGCCGGATTCCGTCTGTGCGCATTTTGTTATGCGCGGCAAATTTGCCAAGCCAACACCCATTCAGCAGACTAACTGTGGGTGTCCTCAGTCTAATTTCGAATCTGCAACAAAACAAATTTCATGCAAGTACTATGTCTTATACCAGTTCAGTCAATCCTTCTGTTGGCTGATCGTGTTTCTGTGAAGTGAATTCTCAGCACTTTTTCAGTAGATTAGTAAGTGCCGCTGATGAAAACACCTGAAATGTTTTGGTTCCACGCCCACGTTGAATACAACCTTTGGATGTATGGAGTTGTTATTGACTTGAGCTGACTTGACTTAGCATTCGCTACTTTCGCAGATGGCTTTTCAGTTTGAGACCGCATAATTCAGTGTTTCTTTTCAGCGCTCACTGCGTGATCAACTTGGCCACAAGACATCAACACTAAACAATATTCAGGCGCAGCGTGATACCAAGTTTTAGATGCTGTCGTTGTAGATCTCATAAGATTTTTGTGAGAGCATGCTTAGTGAAAGCTCAGAAGATTACGATACAGTGTACACTACACAGGAATTGATCATTAATTTGTACCAGCTAGTACACTGCCAGTTTAATTGGTTGATACCACACAAAAAATAGTTACTATGCATTAGTTCACCATTAAGCTGAGACTCCAACATAACAGGTTTCGTTAGTGTGTAGACAGCCACGGACCGAGATTCTAAATCCGAAAATCTCCGTGTTTAGAATCAAATTCTTTATCCACTGGACCACCACACTTGTGAGCACCGTTTGTGTTGGTGCCATTAAGATAAACTATATAACTGGTACACACCCGGTTAACCTGAACGGACACAATCCCGGTCGAACGGTATCCAATTTATTCCTGTTTGATGAATCCACACAATGCCGGAAACAACCAGTGCGATGTGTCATCATTCATGTGAACAGTTTGAAAGATATGCATGAATATTAGAAAGGTCAAAGAAACGGATGAGCGTACCAGCGAGATTGTGTGAACTGTATATGCCGTATGGATTCACTCGGGGTGCGTGGAAGTGTGATTGATCCGGCTCGACATAATCGTTTGCTGTTAGCCGTGGATCCCGCTCCAAACAATGACACACCTGGTTGCTAGTCTGTTTACTCCAGCCGACTTCAATACCAGAGTGGCACCCTGCATCGGAAGTGTAACGGTTGAAACAGACTATACTTATGATTTTGTTCACGTGGTTCATTCTGCTTTTCTTCCAGAGACTGACATGGAGGGAGAATATGGAAGCACTACAAACAACTGTCTGCTACTCAACGCATCTCTCAATGCACTCTTTTCTTGAACATGCAACCCCGCAAACTCATTGTGTTGCATGGTATGTGTGGTAACAGGTTGCCGAGGCACGCTACTCACTGAGTCGTTGTTCTCTTTTTTTTCTGCGACTGTATTTTTGTGGCGAGCGTGACCTGTGACCGTTGTCTTGTATGTCTAGTTTTCAGGAGTGTACCTTCTTTGATGGTTTCTCTTTAGATTTTGGCACGTGATCAATTGATCGTGAACCATATCTTCTGCGTGCATCACAGATGACGCTGAACATAGCTCGGTCCAACTGGCCTTACGCAACCACTGGTCTACCAGTCACAACATTCTTGCGTTCAGATAATTGACCAAAATGAGCCAAACACCACCCACCGACTCGAACAGCCTGGCTACTTCCACAGTTCAAAACCCAGTAGGCACTATGCTTCAGAGTCAGGCGGGAAGTCTGTCTGTCGAATGAGAGTGTTATAGATGCGTCCACACAGCACGGATGCAGAGATATGTGCATGTTGTTGTGCGCGTCTCACTAAAGGAGGCCATGAACTGGTGAGTACGGTGCATTTCAGCTCACAACATTAACTAGCACGGCTGTTTGTTTTCATATCATATTCTCCGAACCTGTAAAATCCTCGACTCACAAACACAGACGTCGACTCTAACCGCTGTCTGAAATCTTCTGATTTCAGTTAGATTGGGAGTGACACTTCTGAACATGGCTAACCCATGATATTCACACACTCCATATGCTGTTGCGTCAATTCGTTGTATCCAGCGACAAACAGACGTGAACAACTTGCGGTGCAGCTCAGACAAGTAAACGACGTCCTCGAAAATAATGCACATTACCGCGGTTTTCGACTGCTACTGAATCTCGGCTCCTATTGCCACCTGATACCACGTCTTCCCTAGACTAAATCCAATCAAAGAGCTGTGTCACATTGTTCCGCAATTTAGCAGGGATTATTTCCTCGTCAAGTAGCAAGCTGCAAACAGGATTAGAGCATAGTCGACATGTAAGATAATCGTGTGGCACACACAGTGTGACGCAACACATTTTTGGTAGTTTCTTATCACCAAGAGGGCAGGAAAACATGCATTATGAGATACAAGCATTTCGGTCACTCGTACAACTGTAGCGAAAAAGGCACAATGTTTATTGTCCAACACGCTGGTTACTATGCTACGCGCGCGATCGCGTTCATGAGTCATCATTCCGGACCACAACAACCCCCGATTATTGGTCACACGTCGTGCGCACTTCGACCTGGTTTTTGTCCGACGCCTCTTCTCAAGGCGATTTTTACCTGCCGCTAGTCGTCCCTTGGGCCGATCTCGTTGGGCGATGGTTCTTGTTGCCCGCAATCCACCCACTGTGTCCTCTGGCCGTTTTCTGCGACCACGTCGAGATATTTTCCCAGATGTTGGAATAATCGTGCCCCTGATCTGGTTATTCATTCTATTTTGCCTGTCAGGCCTCGTCCGTCGGTCCAATCCAGTTGAGCAATGGCTCATCCGGTCGCCCATGCTGTCCACGACCCACTCGCTGTGGATATTTGGACGTACTTTGCTGCACCGTCGATGTATTCCACCAACAGTTGGAGCCCCCGCACTCCAGGCTTGACAATCCACCACACAATGGACTGTGTATACTCAGTTATACGGATGTTGTGCAGTACAATACAGTGAACGTTACAGCTGGTATATTACAGCGTAGGGTAGGGAATTTCAGTCCCGTTACGGTGAAAATGATCACGTTAGCACCTACTGCCAGTCGATAGCTAAGACCATCTACTGAATTCTCTACCACGAAGAATAGTTGAGTGGTTCACTCTTTCCCAGATATTCTGCTTCCCAGACAACCAGACG
Organism: Paragonimus westermani; assembly: GCA_008508345.1. Lineage (NCBI taxonomy): Eukaryota > Metazoa > Platyhelminthes > Trematoda > Plagiorchiida > Troglotrematidae > Paragonimus > Paragonimus westermani. The sequence goes on along the minus strand of QNGE01005071.1, from coordinate 30,767 downwards.
TGGAAAGTCACATGAGGCAGCCTGTATTTACGGTTCTTTTCTTCAATCGCGCTCATGACTTACATGCATGATTTAGTGCAAGCGCTTTTCTATCGAGCAAAGAAATTATATATGGTCAATCGCCCATAGTTTAAAGGACAACTCTTGATTGCTGATGTACTTACTAATGAAGATGCTTTTGAAATCCATCGTGGAAACTGAGTGATCAAAAGTCCACCACATTCATCAACGAAGGAGCAGGCCACATCAATGGTCTCTACATGAAACAACACAATGCGAAGCAAGTCGATAGCTGAGGCTTGCTTTTTGCTGCGTTTATGACAGTGTGGAACTGCGTTTGTTACCATGTACTTGCAGACTTAATCTTTACTGTCATAATTGTTCATTATCCTGCCCCTCATTCCATCTGCCAGTTGAGATGACACATACACTGGCCAGAGCTTGTGGCGGAGACAGACCGCATTTCCAGGCGGTTAGCGCAGGAGATAATGCAACGGGGACTCAAACTGTGGCATATTCAATCGTGAACCATGTAACTACAACAGGTAAGGTTGATGACCTTGCCACCTTATTTACGATCTTAGTACACAGCTGTGACCACGTAATGTTGATAGTTCTTGGAGCAATACTAATCACGCTTGATACGCTAAATCTCTGTTGGAAGAACATGCTGGCACAGTTATTCTCGCGGTTACAACAGTGAAACTGCTGATCCGACCCTGTTGTGTCATGTGACGTTTGTTCGTTCATAGTTTCGTGGCCCTGCCCTGAGCTTGTAGAACTGAATGCTTGGTGTAATTTTCGATTGAACAACCGATAGAGATTTGGAGCGTGGGGGATGTACAGAATGAACACCACTCACATTTGACCACAGCTTTCGCTTCAAAAAGCGACAATGGACTCCAGTTCTGCTCTTACTACGGTTCATTGGCGAAAAACACCGTCGTTCAGACAAGAATTTGCGATCCGGTCCTCGTGGTCGATGAGACGAGCGTGTTGACGATAATGCCAGAGATGTCATACTGTTGTGAGTTAAGAACGCGGCTGGCGCAAGGGTTGTCTATTCAGAAAAACACTACATGGTTTATGCGCTTCAATATGACTACAAACAACTCATCTGCATACGACATTGGTCTCAGAATGTCACGGTTGCCATGGGCGCCAATGCCCGGTTCCTTTGTGTACCACGAACCACTTCATGCCATGATGCAATCCAATGCTTCATCATGTATATTTCACATGGCTACTTCAGTGTCAAAATCCATGCTGCTGGATAGTAGTGGTGTGAGCAGAATAGTGCGATCTTCCGTCATCACTACCATACCAGGCATGATCGAATAATCTTACACACAAGCCCAACCACAACATTCTGTGAATGACACGAAGGATGCCTGATCAACCGTTCACTTCAATCGATAGCCCCGTGAGGAGGAATGATGGGAATGACTGAAATGTCCACATATCGTAATGCATGTCTTCTTGCCAACCTAATGAAATGAATATAGATCCACCGGTTCAGTTTCTTTGTCAGACTAAAAATGAGCGGAAGCAATAGACTGCCGTAGGGGAAGAGTGATCACAGGCTTTGGAACTGACGTCGTCAGCAGCAGAAACTATCAGTTTGGTATCCACCCGTCCCATAAACTACACAGTCCGTTTCGACACGATTGAACTGTACGTCCACAATAGGAGCCGTGAGATAATCTCGATGGCTCAACAACCCATCTTGTTCATGTACAGGCTGGTGCCATCTTCATTTCTCTCTTTGAAGTTCATTGAAGATGAACAAACGTTCAACCGAATGCTGTAGGGTAGTGTCAAGTGACCAAACATTTAAAACATGCAACTGACGAACCAGCTCTACGCGTGACTTGAATATATTAATTGGACATCACCCACAATTGTTCACAGCTGCCGCATTCTCACGGAATTTCTAGTCGGCCCCTTTAAGAAGAAGCACTAGACTCGAGCCTCACTGTCGTTAGAGCGCAGCAGTAGCGCATATTCTTGCCAAGGCCGGAACTAAAACTCCGACCATGCGGCAGTACTGACCTCATACGAGGCACAACTGAGCCATCATGTGGTTGAGCGTTCACACACAATGATTCACTCGATCGGTGCCAACTAATCAAAATCGGCGATCAGCTGCCGTACCGAATGCGTCAAATTCGCCGATCAAAACGCAAGAACGCTCGTCGCCCAAACAGCAGTAGTAAGCAGAGTTCTTGCTCTATAAAGAGAGTGCTGTTTCCCAAAAAAACTGAGATTGCTTAGTGTCACCTGAACTACCGTTGTTCAGGTTTTCTCACAACGGTATCCCAGCAAGCGAAAAAATTCAATAGGTGTCAAGGCTGTTTTACAATATTTCAGGTTATGCACACCAAGAACCCCGGTGAAATCTACCTTCAAGCCAGGCGGTACAATTGATGTAGCCTCATCGAGTTATCTTCGGGCGGACGATTGGACCTAGGTAAACAAAGAATTCGCAACGACAATGCGCTACCACTTGTATATCGAGAAGCTAAGGAAAGTATTAACTTAGCAGTAGGAACGGAGTGTCATGCACTTTGTGTCTGTACAATTTACGCGCTTTTTCTTGCTATTGATATAAAGAAAATCCTAGTATTACGATGGGTTGGGCCAAACTACTTGATTAAAACGATGTCCTATTTTAGTGCGTACGTGCACTGAATTGACGCTTCCAGGAATGCGCGACGAATACCATACACAAAGTGAGAATGTGAATAACTGAGGGAGACCGTACGTATATTGCACGATAATTACGATGGGTCCCAACCAGTGCTAAATGACACTGATACGCGAAAGCAGCTAGGGAGGTTAAGGACATAATGCATATATACGCTTCTGGTCCTTTAATTTCCTGGTGTTCAGACATGATTTTTGGGTCCACCCGTACGAGTCGTACTATATTACTCACAAACGAAGGTATATGTTATGTATGAGCCGCCCAGGCTATCCAACAAAGCTTCGTGAGCGCACGATTCCGCCCCGCATCACAGTGAGTAAGGTGCACTAGAGGATTAATGCTATGCACATTTTCGACGGTGAAGTGGATGAGTAAAGTCCAGTAATGGAATAACACAAGGACTGACGACCGAGTCTCTGTTGACCTGCGCGTGGAACGGAATCTAAAAGTGAGTAGCACACGGGTATATGAACTGCGAACGCGTACTACGGAACGTAGCGATACCGAACAACCCCGGAAAACGTTGACCCTTAATCGAGAGTGCTTGCTCTCAAACTAAAGGTAACATAGCAGACTAGCATCTGTGGGTTTATAGATAGGCCTTGAAGAACACTACCCTAATTGACGCAGTAAAAGTGGGATAGGTCAACCAGTAGACAAGGGAGAAAGATGCGCCAAAATTAGGATTTAGCACGTTCAGGCATGAAGATAGCACTCCAAATTACAAGATTCTTCGAATGAATTTCGAAAAATAAACTAATTTAAGAGAAAAACAGACTTTCCCTGACACCTTTCTGAATTTAGGTACGTCAGGCGGAATGTTAAAAACGCTGTCTCTACGAGCGGGTCATATTTGATAAATCGACAATCTGGTCAGACCTGAACTATTCACCATTTGACATGATAACAAATGTCCGAATGGTCGGACCAATCAATCGCAGCAGACACTATGAACGGTCCAACCGAGCACCCGTTCAACAGGGAAATGCTTCGTTAGGAACACCGAATCATCCGGTCCCGTAATAGCATAAACGTGTGATGCAGCAGAAATCGACTGCAAAAGGAATCTGAAATGAAACAGGGACACTACTGATGGAATTCACGTTGTTTGTCAACCCGTGCGCCAATGAGATGAGAACCAGAAGAGTTGATAGGATCCGTCAACCACTAACGAAAGAAGACATTGCGAGATGTTAACAATTCGTTTACTCTTATCAGTCGCGAAAGTAAAGCACTGGACTGTATATAACATGCGGATAACAATAACAGGAAGGCTAGCCTTCGAGCTTCACACAAAACGAGCAGATATCAGTTCCAAGGCAAACAAATCGCCGGGTTACGATTATTGATCCGGAAACGCGGCGTGTTCGGTTGTCACTGCCCAACGACGCGTCAGATGAGTTGACCAGGTCATCAACGTGGCCACCTCCCATGATCGGCGAAAAGTTCAATTCTTACTGTGTCAAAGACTTCACATTCAACAGTCACAAGCTTCAGAGTTCTTAAAAGATGTAGTCTAACGCTGTTGACCCTATCTGTGAACGTCCCACTTAGAGAAACATTTGATTTTCTTCATGAACCGACTCCCCTTAGGAATTCATCTTCTGGCATCACTCGTGATTATTTCAGACAGCTCATGCTACTATGCAGACAACGCCGGTTAAAATTTTGAAAGATTGTCCTAGAAACAAATCGATGATGATGTGACGATGCGTAATCTACTTGGCTAAACGCACGCGGATTGAAATAAAACTTGTCCCATGATACTGCTGGCACAACCATTTATCCGCGGTATGTGGATGATATAATTTCTACCATTAACAATCGCTTTTCGGAAGATGATTGAGATGGCTGTGGGAAGTCGATAATTGTGAATGACGCTGAACTAACATAAATATTCATTTTCTTACATTTTGAAACTTTCGAAATTCCGCCCATCCGAATTTTACTGTTTCTCAAGTAGGGGAATTAAATGGTAGTTCACTCAGTCTAAACATTTCATATATCAGACAACAGGACGGTTCAATGCAACGCCCAGTGCACGGCAGAGGCATGTGCGGAGGCCAATACTCGCAATGTTTTCCGACTGCATACAGACGAGGCCTCGTGCGCACAGTCTCACGGAGCCAAGCAAATTTATGACGAATGACTGTTTACAAGGAAAGGATGCAATATTAATGTAGGTCTTGGTCGAAGACCAGTAGCTCGAGAAGTTTTTAAATATTCGCGACAAGAAAGTGCCAATTAACGTTAATAGATGGGAAATTAAAAAAGCAGGTGGTGCTATTTCTACCTCTCAAAGATGAACAAATTATAACTGAAGTAAATCGTAATCAAGAAGCAACATCCGAGTCAATACTAACCAAAACTGTCACACGTATGAGTAGACATCTAAACGGGTGGTGGGTGCTCTTTCAAACGAGACACTTAATGAAATAAATGCGGTTGAAGCGAAAATGAATGATAATATCGATCAACAGCTTGATGGAGAATTAACAACCAGAGAACAAGAAATTCACAAATTGTCGTAGAAAGTCAAACGGACAAGTCAGACAGGAGTTTACACCAAACCAGCACACGGATAGTGTGCTGGCCCATTTTCAACAGGAAATTATAACACGTAATCAGTGAAAATTAACCTCGCATCTTCTTGATTAAAACAGACCGTTCTCCTTTGTCCGTGAACTAGCTTGATAAAGGTGAATAAACGGCTTGCTGACACACGCCGGACCACAGAAAGTGGACGTGAACAACCTTATCTATTAACTAAATGTCCTTTTGAGTAACAGAGTAGTCATGTGGTACAAATGTCACCATCAATATAAACAACAGTGGTGGTCGACGTAGTCTGTGGTTGAGATGTTCTGGGCTCCCTGTGGGCCCTCACAGATCAGAATTATGTTGTCAGCACACTCGAAGGCAGCTTCATACCATCACGTTCACAGTCCGTCAGAGCACGCTATAGGAGATAGTCTAATACAAAGCTGGATAAGAAGGGGGAGGCGGGACAATTTTGTCGCACCAAACGCGAGATCTTGAAGATCGACGATACGCTACCATAAGCACTAAATATGTTCGAGATCTGACAGTAAATTGCTTCCAGGATGTTCGAATAATTCTCAGGCGGACCCTTCCTCGACAGACAGTCCCCAAAAAGGTAGCTCCGTCAAACAAATTGTCCAAGAAGACAGTTTTTGTTTTTCCGATTGGTGGAGTTTAAGTAGCTGGCGAAGTACGGTGATCAATTCAGCCACAGTCGAAGCGAGACCCAACTCGCACTCCAGAGATGTTTGTCGATCGTTTTGTTTAGTTATGCGAGTCTTGAGAAGGTGGACGGAGCTGGCCAAACCCGTCATTTGGAACAACTTCACTGATCCAGAGTTTCTGAAGCAAACCAGGAATGGACCCTCATCTATAGAAACGCTAAGGAGAGTTAGTATGGGCCGGGTGCCTGATGACGTTTCAGTAACCTGATCCCAAATAAGACCTCTGTTTATGAGGGCGGAGGAATGACAACAGACAAGTGAGCACCCGCAGAGCTCGAAGACGTAGTCGGTGGCAAAACGGACTGCTGTTACAAGTATACACCTCAGTGAACTAAGTATCTCGAACCTGGTAAATAAACAAACAAGTCAGAGGTCACATGCATGGGAGCATTTTTACATTGAATGGTCTCAGTTTACAAGCTTTCGGGCCACCGAACCTGACTACTCAAAGTAGCATCTCCAGACAAAGACTAAGCCTTTATGAGAAACAAGGCAAACAGACTGCCCAATTAGTAGCCTTTACATTCGGTTTCATCTACTAAGTTACCAATTAGCCACCTACTTTATGACACTTACCTAACTGCTTGATGAATAGGGTCATTTCTAAAATCTCATATTCTAGTCTCATTGTAACTCATTCGTTATTGCCACTCAAACCCGGTTGGTTAAAGACTCGATGATCATTTTACAGCAGTAAGGTTAAACTGAGTTTCAACCTTAGAGGAGAGCTTTTCATTCCGACGATCTCAAGTTAGCGGAGACAGACTTAGTAGCGTGAACTCTGACCCCATTTCGTACAGGCTCGTCTCATTGGAAAAACTACTTTCAACAGTAAACCCAAAATTCAAAATTTGTCGGTGTCACACCTAGTGTTTTGGTTCATTTAGAAACGGAATGCTTCGCTATTCGCTTCGAGTGGAATCCAAAGGTTTGAAGGAAATCATGTCAAACAGACTACCAGTTCGTTGGAAGAATTTCTTCAGAGTTTGCGTACCGAACACGCAATACCTATGGACCGTCACAAAAGAACGAATCCACTCAAGTCTGTTGCAGCACGTGAACATAAAACCCGAGACAATCAGTCGTCCGTTGAAAGAATCGATACGCTAATGTCGCTTTCTTGCTATGGATACAAACGAACAGTGCATCTGGAGTCATATTTGTTACGTCCCATAGCCGATCGAGAACAAATCCAACTTGAAGTCGACAGGATTCAACAGCATGAAACAAAACAGCGAGAAGACGCAAATCGTGATATTACCCAGATTAGTTCATGTATGTTGATTAAACGTGAACATGTTACTTGTGGAAAAACTGGAGATAAATTTATACAGGCCTGAAATCTAAAAGAGGAAAAGTTGAATATGCAGAGTAGAATTTGTGTATCGGACTCTGATCACCGTGAGCAGCAAAGATTCTGACTGAAGACCACAAGTAAGATGGCGGCTAATCGAACTCAGCGACATGAATGCTGCCGTCTTCCATAGGCTGAACTTCGAGAAGCAGATTCTTTTGTTTCGGCTAGTGTTGCGCTTGATTGTGCAGTCTTTTACGTCTCTTCTGGAAACCGGCCAGCTAATATGAATAGCCTAGTGGAAGAGCTGCTCAACTGCTCTATCTCCGGGCTCCTCGATTTCTCTGTTGCTCCATCAACTCCAACCTTTCGACTTCCTTTCACACGGACAATGTTGCATAACTATCCCTTGATCAAGTCAACTCCACTTGAAACTCTAATCACTACAAAGTGATCTGCGATTAACCACTGGGAGGCGAGAAGTTAGTATTCCACATCATCAGAGGCTAATGTATTAGTTATCCAGAATCCACCTGAGATCAATCAAGTGACAAGAGTAACAACATGCTAGCAGCAAGCCAGACATCCTTACATTCATATCCAACTGACAGTACTAAAAAGAATAAGGTTTCTAAGCGTCGGTTGTTCCAGCCAACACATGAGAAAGCTGAAAGACATGCTGTCACGACCGCGGAATATTCATACCGATTAAAGTTGGTGCCACGACCTGAAAAATTCACGTGCTCAGATACAGTATAACTGAAACATCTTCAAGATGGTCTATTGTACTTGCCTTGTCTTCGTAGATCAAGCCAACAGGTAGTAATTTTTTCAAGAGTCCACTGGTAACATCAGTGACAAATTACCTCATGCTACCTGGCTGACAGAGCTTTCCCTCTCATTGACCTACAAAAGCGACAGCCACGCCAAGGTCACAATCAACAGGCCCAATGCAGCTATTAATAGCACCTGTTACATGCCTTAAAATCTTTCGTTTACTTTCACGCTGATTTTGCGTGTGCATATGAGAGATGTATAGCCTGTTCATGCTGCCTTTTACAGTGTGGTACTCGTTGCGTTTGTTCTCATGGGACAAGTTATATGGAATGCGCAAAATGGTGATTATCTGAGCGCATCAACCGATGTGGTTAATTCATGCATCGATAAGGGTCCGATCATGTGCGGTCGATTCGATTTTCATCAGATCAAACCACGGGATCAGTCCAGCTGACTTATACAAGCCGATTTATCGAGCACGTATCTAAGCAAGTCAAAGTCCGCAGATTGATTATCGCAGAGACTGTTACTGATCGCCTGCAACCACCCTCACTGTGTGCATAAAAATGGCCAATCAAAGCACCATACTCTCCACAGCCACACATCCGGACGCAGGATAGAAGGAATAGACAAACGTAATTTTCTTGCAAACTATATCCAACTCACGTGGTTCATGCTACGTAACTAGATTTCACGCATCAACCTAAAACGACATCATTGGCCAACATTTCTTGCGTTGGTGATATGCTGTCTATCATGCATACTGAACTCAAATGTATTGTATCTGGTTTGATAGTGAAGCACCGAAAGCAAGTTCGGCTGCTGCGCATTCCTTTCTCTGTCAGGTTCTGAAGTGTCTTCTATCCGTGATAAGACTACATTCAACTTATGTGAAGCCTGGCAAGACATAGATTCCTTGCGAACTTACATAATCTGAAAGCTGTGGGCGTTTCAAGATTAAAATACAGATGTTGTTTCTGAGGAAAGACAACAGTGATCTGTCGGCATCAAAAACAAGCCCACTTGCCTAACAACATGATGATGGTCGTTTTCCTACAAAGAACACGTCATTGGTGATGACTAACATTTCGAAAAACGATATTGTTGTGGACACTTGCATTGTCTTCGGAGTGTGGACGAAATTGAGAACAGCTGGTCAAACGTGACACTCACATGCATAAACAATAGCCAATCCATATTGACAGAATTAGTTCAGAAGAGGCAACTAGTAGATTGCTGCGCCTGGTCAGTCGGAGTTCGCATGCTTAACGTGATTTATTCCCGATCTCTGCTACAATGAACGGTGCCTTTATGCTACCATTCTGGAAGAAAGACATCGTTTAAAAACCGAGCACCAATCCCATACTGAGTGTTAACGTACTACTGTTGAAAATAACAATGGCAGCTCGCTGTATAAAACACGTATGTTAACAATTAGAAACAGTGGAAGCTTGAAGCACTTAACGAATGTTTGCAATCAAAGGAAAGAAAATAACTCATGAAGGGTTGACTAAAACGAGCATGTTTTGGTCCAGACCACCCGGTTCAGTTGACAATTTGTCAAGAAATGAGAAAAAAGACGATAATGACCCATCACTATAAAATCAATCAAGGACAGAGTTGAATTCAGTCGCGGACCCCTTCAAGCGGAACTAGCAGCATTGTGTCATTCGGCAACTGATTATAAAAACGAAAGGTTGCGAGGTGCTAATAGCCAGTAAACTAAACAATGCACATTGAGTAAGATCACACAGGTTATGGATGACGGAATCGGAAGTTCTACTCAGCTGACTACTACCCAGACCTTCTAGAACCAACGATACAAATGTAACCAAAGTAGATGTGGTTGAGCAAACAAAACCGTTCTGCCCCGAGACACTGACTGACTAAATCCAATGAGCAATGTAAGAATCAAACCGACGCACATATGCGAAACCACTGTCTCAAATGAACACAGAATAATCGCAGTAAGCGACTAACCGCTTATTAGCACAATAAATGGAAGCTGAGAAGAACCGAATCGACAGCGAAGTCTAACTAAGGAATGAAAAAACGCCGAGGCGGCAGAATTAAAAAAAAAACAGGACAGACATTAAAAAGAACCAGAAGGCTTGCGGCAGAACAGAGTTACCTCAATTCAAACAACTACACAAAAAGCGGAGAAACGATCGCGCTCCGGTGCTGTACGAGCACTCGCAGTCATCGTTGTCAACACTGTCTGGTATTTTCACAGAGTTCTCATGTTCATCGACCAACGACAACCGCGGACGAATGTGGGAAGTGATCACCTAAGCATGCACATACTTGGAAGGGAATGACGACCCGAGCGTGGAACATAAAAATTGATCAAGACCTGCACGAGTTCAAGGAACAAAAGAGAGCTGGAAGCTCGTAAAATAAAATGGATGAAAATAGACATGGAGCTGAAAGGGGAAAACTTATTAACAGGTTTCGACAGGCGGCTATACAATCGATGGAGAACGAACAGTACGTGTAGAAAGATTGATAGGAGTATACGCAGTTCAATACCGATCGTGCGAATCAAGCTGGTCATCAGTGAAATAAGTATGATGATATTTTGCAAAATAAAAAAGGCGCATAGAAGTTTAAAGTAAACAGGCAGACAAAAGGGTCGACAGTATTTTTACTCGTTGCGTAGCCCTGAGTATGTCACACCACCTGAGCAGGAGCTGGATATGAGAGAGAGAGAGAGAAACAGGAAGCACAAGACCGCAAGCTACTATTCAGTGCTTACATGACCTCGAGCGCCTTCGTGAAGCCGTTGCTATGGTGAAAGAATATGGGGATGAAAGAGAAAAACGATAGCAGATGAGCGTTTCCAATATAGTTACGCGCAAAAACCTACTCCATTCTACAAACGACGTCAGGTCAAGGCTTTCGGAAACAAACATCCAACAAATTACAAGATTCCAAACTTGAACAACGAATTGTTAATACGTACTCACTCTCCGGTTGTGATGGAAATGAGCTTTTCCGCTTGATCGATACCACGTCAAGTTTAGGGAAACATTCATATACAAATAATGTTGGATGTATGTGTATTTCCCAGTTGATGATCAACAGACAGCCAAATAAACTGTGCAAATCACTACGCAAACATGATAGGTAATTCGCTATGGGCATAATGTACACAGAATTCGGCCACAACAAGTATTAGTGAATCAGAGTGGAAAACAGATATAAATTTTCTGAAAAGCGGTCAAAAATGTCCACACACTACGAGCTGAGCACGAGACAACAAGACACAAGATTAACTGATTATATAAAATCTAAAGCTAGCAGTGTTTGTTAATCGTAAAAATGACATACCATCTCAAGTTTGTGTTTGGTTTCCTCTTCCAAACGCCGAACATCCTCAATAGTCATTCCGTACCAGCGATCCATCCAACAAAATACTTGACGATGAAAGTTGGCGAACAACCTGCATTCTTGCTAGAACATACACGTGAAGTAAGAGAAAAAATTCGAGAGGTGAATAAAGTGACAAAGTGAACAAGGAACACGCGATCACAAGAAAACTGAAGATGTCGAGAACAAACGGCGGTGCACATCAAATAAATAAAGCACACCTAGCTTCAAAAACGTCTGAGTGATTCAACATGACAGTTTATATTACGGGTCACTGGCAAGAGCAGCCAGCCACAATAACCAGTGTGCTTCTAAAGCGGGAGCGAAGAGAATGCGGCACCTGTCAGACGATACAACACTAGCCGGGAGATGGGCAAGCTTACGCGAACCGCAACGAAAACACAAGCGAACGTAGTGGTAGCAATGCGAACTGCTGGGTAACAAACAGCCAACTTGAATCAAGGGTAACTGGACTGCTTACAAGGAGCAACCTAACATACGTGCCAACAGACTGCGCTGAAGTACACCCGAGAAATCTTTCAGCCCCACGATAACTGATCAGTGTCCAATATTTCTGTCACCAGCCCTTTACCAACTGGAACAACTACAGAATAAATAGTGTACACTGATAAAGAGCACTGGTAACTACGCCGATCATCAGTTACAAGACTGTGGAATTGAATCACTTGGGTTAATGCAATGTAACCTGACCGATCTGACAACGGACGAATGTTTCACACTGTGTCAACTTCTCTTCATTACGTTCATTAAGTAACATTTCAGTTTTACAGATAACTTTGATCCATAATTGTTGAAACAGAGGTGTGGTATTCAGAATATAGATAGCAGAGGATTTGCACTCACGCCAAACTCCAGACCATATGTAATTTGAACATTATCAAGCCACCGGAATATAAACGCAAACGGCTGCAGTAAATGATGGTCAGATCTGCAATCACGTGACTCACAGCCGGCGTCTCTACCCACTGGGCTACTGCGAGCCCCGATAATGTGTAGAAAAAGCAATCATCACATACACATACACACACACTAAAATCACTAAGATCAGACTATTATTCAAGCAAAATTGGAATGGATGCTACAGTCGCGCAGCCGTGGACCCACGGTTTTTAGACACGAATTATTATAAGTGTGTTCGTACCCTTTAACTTGAAACGGTTACAATTATTTGTCGTATACATGCTAGGGTTGGTTAAAAACACACAGTACTTCATCAACAGAAATAAGTAAACAAACTGTTAGACTTTCACAGAAAGGTTTCCATAACGAGTTAAAAGTTCCCCTTAACACAACCAAATTAGAACATCGTATTTTAAACACCACCCACAGTCTGGAGCAACGTTCGTGTCTATATAAACTGGTTGATGGGTGTTCAAATTGCAAGAGAACAAAATACAAATCAAACAAAAATCGTTACAACCTACAACGAAACCACCGGTTAACAGACCGGTTAAGACAATGCGTGAAACAACGAATGTGGACCATGGAGCGAATACATATCTAGTTTCCCAATACACATAAATAGGTTACCCGTTAGCTAAGCTTTTACCCTGAAGACAATGAAGTCTAAAGCCAGCCCTTTGCACAATTTCGATACATAACATTTTGTCCATGCACAATGTAACACTTCGCGCAGAAATGACCTAACACTAACTTCTCTAATTTGAAATCACTTTTCAATTAAGGAGGTTTTTGTCGCGTATTCGTTGTTTCGTGCATTTAGTGGAATGACATCCACTCATTTACATGAACACATATAAGATGAGTTTACTTAAACATATCCGTCTGTGCAGGCAACAGATTTATAGCATTTATGAAGTAGAAAATCACCACATGTTCTCCACACACGACCGACAACCTTCCTGTTGTGTTGAGGTAACGTGTTTATTAACGCGAGTGCCCAGTTGTTCCGCATTGACCACGACAAGCTTCAAAGTTGGACGTATGCAAAAACTCGTTCCAAACTGAAGCAGACGTTAGGCACACGAACGTTCTGGCTTTCTGTGCTTGTTCACTTCATCCCAATGCCTACCCACAAATGTACAAGCACAAATACACACAGTTGGCAGCAGTCACTTCCAGACTAGGCAGCCATAGTGAACAGAGCCCAAGCATAAGTGTCACCACAAGAAGCTCATGTTGTACCACTTGGGGTTCCATTCACAAACCCCGTAACCCGAATGAGTGAGACAGAGAAGCATGTGGATGAAGACCAGCCGGTCAAAGTCGGTCAGTCAGATGACGGACTGCTGTTGAAGTGAAATTATTACTCCTCGAAAACAGAAGCAAACACATTCAAAAGGTAGCACAGCACCATCATCCAAACTTTACCGAAGTGAGGCCCTGACAGACATACGCACGAACAAATGCTAATCGATCGACTACTGCGCCCCAGTTGTGATAAATCGCTTGTCTACCTTATCAGTTTCCGGAAAAGGTGGTCATGCTGGAAAAAAGGTTTTCTATCTGAGAACTGCTTGCATAACACAATTCTTGCCAACGACATCGAAACGAACGAGGCGATGAGATAGTCGAAACAAGACTACGGTGCTTCTGAACACCAACCAAACCACGAGAGAATTTGGATAGGTTTATTCCGTTTAAAAAAAGTGAATTGCTAATAACCCTATGCCTAAATTTCTATAACTAGAATGGATCAATTCAGAGTTTGCTACATACTATCTGGTGGTTACATGCATTAAGCCGATTGACAATACAGACCGACTAACTGAGTACTTAAGCAAGAAGACGTATCCACTAGTCCATGAAAGAACACGTTTCGGCTCGAACATTAAAAATAGCTCATACCCAACAGGTAACTTGCTCATGGGGTAAGACAACTAGTGGGCATGGGTATGCCCCTCGAATTACACTGGTCGTCCTACATATCTTAATCAAGCATATGGCCACAGAAGCCCGTCGATTTCATACGAAACCATATTTCCTTCACCCGAGGCTGAAACGGCGGTGTTTCACGCTTGTCAGTACAGCTCTTCAATGGTGAACACTATTATCTAAACAGAGTAAGGCATCGGATCCAGCAACTGTGAGGTAAAACCCCGGTTCTCACTGGCCAACTGAGCTAATGCTGAAAGCAAATGAGAACACCTCATCTTTCCCTAAATTTTAATGAACGGCATTCAAAGATCCTAGCACGAATTCATGCAGAAATTGAGCGAGGACTTTTTGTTCGTAATATGGAACCTATGGGAGTTGTGTAAAAAACTATGTTAGGAGTTTAGATGAGACCCAACTGTGAAAAGTCAGGGCTGCGGCGACAGACACACCATGCCTCAACGCGGCAAGCGCTCTACCAGCTGAGCTACGAAGCCACCGTCTCCAGACAGCGTGGCAAGAGTGGTAAATCACGCGCAAAGGCGAAGACCAGGTCTGCCCGGGTCCATCGTCTTCTCCGCAAGGGTAACTACGTCGAGCGTGTTGGTGCCGATGCTCCGGTCTACCTAGCGGCAGTGCAGGAATACTTGGCGGCTAAGGTCCTTGAGCTGATGGATAACGCCGCTCATGACAACAAGAAGACCCGTATCATACCGCGTCACCTGCAGCTGGCGATCCGTAACGACGAGGAGTTGAACAAGCTCCTGGGAGGAGTGACGATCGCCCAGGATGGTGAACTCCCGAACATCCAGACGGTTCTATTACTTAAGGCTTCGTAGCTCAGCTGGTAGAGCGCTTGCCGCGTTGAGGCATGGTGTGTCTGTCGCTGGTTCGAATCCAGCAACAGCCCTGACTTTTCACAGTTGGGTCTCACCTAAAATCATAAATCTGCCACACTACTTATGTTAGGAGTAGCAGCCAGTTGGTGCGCAAGCCCTCCGATTGCGGCAACTCCCTCCTTCTCTCATGATTGCATAACATAACAACCCTAGTTGTCTAGTTGCGCCATCAACCCTATCGTATACCAACCCTTGACAAACATTTCGCTCTTATGCGCCGAATTCGAACAGGGTGACCTCTACAGGTTCCACCGATCAAAGAAAATAACCAATTTGACTCACCACAAAACCTTGCTACTAAGTCTTTTTTGTTGTTGTCCCAACTGAAGGAGAACTGCGGATGACATGACACAGAAAACAGTAAGGTACTGACAACATCTTATAACGATACAACAGAGTGGCCAGTAGGAATGACAGCATACGCACAACAGCCTCGCTACTCATTTCAGCAATTACCACCAATCTCAACGTAACCGCCAACCACTTAGCCGATATCTATCCAAATGTCCCGGCTACAGCCTAGGTGGGGCACGAGGACTCTAGTCCGGGAAAGGAATACAATCCACAACCTGCAATTAAATTACATAACGGTCGGAAAAGAAATACTGATTAAAAACGTAGTTAGCCGAATTAATTAAGCGGATATGAAGCAGCTGGCCAGCAAACCGCATGAAGCGTTAGAAGTCGGGTGATAGAACTTAGTTAAGTGGTGATACACAACAAACAACTGTACACTGATATATATATATATATATATATATATATATATATATGATGGCATAGAGTACAACAGCACCGTGGTCTTAATGGCAGGAATTCGTCCGTTAAGTCACAAACAAACTGCAGAACTATGCATAACCGACCGATGGCAGCTTAGATGTCATTTGGCAAGAATCCGATAGCACCGTACAATTTTTTAAACAGGCATGCAATGTGAAAAAAGCTAAACGAAAGGAATGCAACTAGTCAGCCAGCTATGCATATGTAATCCGACAGACGTAAATCCGGTTGCAAAGTGTGGAACTAGCTGAGGCAACAAGCAACAGAAAGGCTACATATCCAGCAGTTAACTGACGTATTTGAGCTGGTGAGTACAACCAAGTTGCACACACCTAGCTGAGGTAAGATGGACAGTGAAGATCTACTCACTAGTGCACACCGAAAGCAACAACTGATAGATCGGTCAGCTGCTCCTTACCGGTCAAGAATGTTGGATGTCTGACAAGACACAATGAAAACGCGCAAGTGCACCACAACTCATAAGGTACACGCGTACTAGTGAATACCTGCATTACCTTAATCCTAACGCAGTTTGGTTTGAGCAACCATTTCAACTCGAAACGTCCAGCCTCAGTTCGTTATTTGTGAAGCAAAGTCGCCATATCTGCCTCACGTGGACCAAGCAAGAGAGCACAACTGCAAACCACTTACCGACGTTCCATGAACGAGCAGGGTACTTGTCCAGAAACAGTCTGACGACTGGGTGGTTTTGCTTTCAAAGCTTCAGGATGAGTCACCTCTTTCCACACAGTATAACGTGTTGTACCTGTTTTCCACCCCCTCCCCCCAGAATGGCCAATAAGACAGGCTGACACCCTCCAGTGGCCTGACGCCATAGAGCACACCACCCCGTTATGTTGCGTGCGACGGGGCAGTAATGCGTGAGAGAGCCCTATGGCTTATCCTTGATTATGGCGTTACACTCTCGTGTGGTCGTCCAGCTGTGATTCGACAAGCGGAAACACTAGTCACAGGCATAGATCACGTGGAAAGCAACTCAGGCATACAGACCTATTCCTAGCGCTCGTTTTCTAAATTCTCAACAACCGAAATTCGAGTATTTAACCAAGGTAAGTCCGTGCGACTATGGTTGAAAGAAAACGAACTCTTGCATAAAACGACATTATCAGACGGACATCAAGTGTTTCCTAACTAGCAGCTACGATAGACTGGAACCTAAAGATAGCCAGAAATTTAAACGCCCCAATCGGTGGAGAACCATTCGCAGACTACAGGTCAAACTCGGTGGACAAAGGACCAAAAAAATGTGAGGGGGGATAAATTTGGGCGTTGTGCGAATTGTAGTCTTGAATGCCTGAAACCGCATTTTCGGGTCCCCAAAAATGGGAAAAATAGATATTCAAACACAGCGGAACACATGTGCAGGTATACATCAACCTGGACACACGAGCAAGTGCAAGCAGAAACATGCTCTACCCATGTACGGCGATTAGCCTCTAAAATAGGCTTCAGCATCCTAAAGATGCCTCCTCCAGACTTGTTATATGAACTGCAAGGAAGAATGTTCCGTCTACCTCCCAACAAATCAAACGCATCCCCCCAGATTCAATGCATGTTCAACCCACGAACCACCGCGCCGCATGCCACAGTAACCGCCTCATAAATTGCCCCAGTTTCGGGCCCAGCAGCGACTAGGATCATCGGAGTGAGGGCTACTAAGGTGGCTTTCCAAATTGGCTTGGTACGTATGTTTCACTGACGGTGTGGCCAGTACCTCAATAATCAGTCGTTGCTGTCGGTGGGGTCGCTGCCCATCAAAAGTGGCAACGAAACTTCGTGACAACACAATCCGAATCCGAGTATGTGCTCCAATAACAACGATAGTCCCAAATCGAACACTGCCACCTACAACTAACACATATGTAATCCACCTGACACCAGACCTGATTCAGAGAAGGTGGGCACCAACTAAAATAATTACGTTCACGATGCTTAAAACTAGTTCTGCCTAAAAATGGCTTATGAATAGCACATAACTCTAATACTCACACGCCATTTCTTGAGCGACGTGATACTA
This sequence comes from Paragonimus westermani, assembly GCA_008508345.1. NCBI lineage: Eukaryota > Metazoa > Platyhelminthes > Trematoda > Plagiorchiida > Troglotrematidae > Paragonimus > Paragonimus westermani. The sequence continues at coordinate 12,781 of QNGE01005071.1, read as the reverse complement.
TATCCTAAACCAATCACCTAAACGAGACTCGACCTCACTAAACCGGCCGATCCGAGTGCTCATCTCCGGCCAGGATGACCATGTCAGAACCACGTGTCGACTGAACCAGAGCTATCAGATCCGAGTAAAGCGTTTCCTGGACGCCGAGGTCACTGCAGTCAGGTGAAGCGTAGGCAGACAAAATGAAAAAATCTCACAGTTTCAAGTCTACAGCTGGTCTTAATTGAACCCGCCATGCGGACGGCACAAAGTCTACTCACAACAGGAATCCAATCTACTGACGCGGCTGAAGCCAGCCTGACCCGTAGCGGTGGCCGTGGAATTACCCCAAGTGTATAACCAACAACGGATAAACAGTGAGGATGCTATTAATTCTATACGCTGATTATCGTCCAGCATCATAGTCTCCAAAATGCCACGAACATCAGCACTCAACGTGTCTAACGTTAGGGTAAGAGCAGCCTACTGACCTATCTGGTTTACGGTTTGAACGTTCAGAGCACCTACAGTCATTCGCACTCTACGTCTAAGCAAGGGACGAGGAAGGTCTGAGGTTAAATGGTAAGAGATGGGACTTGACGGCACAGCGTTACGACGACTAACCATATCTATTGTGGGACCTACAGAATAATCATCAGAACTGGGGGTCGGCAGGTGTCCGAGATCTGAAGTTGATAAGAGGCTGGAGGAGGAGGGGTCAGCAGTAGCATGTTTTCGTCTATCCACCTTGATGTATGCATCAGATGGGACGAACCGATTTGTACTGTGAGACGGCCGATGCAGTATGGAATTCCTCATGTTGTGAAATACTGCCAGGACGCCCAGACCTACACAGGAGAATGATGAGGGTTCCAAACCAAAGCCTTTGGCTTGAAAGCTTGTACCGCAAGACAGCCGGTGGATGATGGTGCACTCGTACCGGTACATTTTCGGGGGGAAAAACAATTCGACCTTCTTCCAACTCAGACCTCTACCAATTGGTCTGCCTGCTGTCAATGACGCTGTTATTGTGTTCACTACACTGTCCACTTTAGCCCAATAGATTACCAAGATGTGTAAGCTGTCACACCGCATCAAGATCCAGTCTCGTTGTGACGTAGCCAGTGCAAGCTGCCAGTTCCAGGTGAACTGTATCCAATTACATTAACGAGGTGAAAACAAGTACGTGAAATCAAGTACGTGCAAACTCCCACATCGCAAGTGATGTTCACAGAACTGGTGGCCGAGTGAACAAGCGTACTGTATAGTAACGTGACTGGTAGCCAATTCAAACAAGGACAAAACCGGTCGTGGGGCGTCAGTCTGAGGGTGAGCATTAGGGAACGTAACAAAAAATAAATTGGCATGCAAAAGACCGGTTTGAAAAGCACCGTTTGATGGTTGGCTGCTGTTCTAACAGTACTCATTGATCAGTATAGTTTGCAGTTGAGAGGCTATCACCGTTAAGGTTTACACTACCGGTGTGACTACATCGACAGCGATCATGTTCACAAGAAGTACACCTGGTAATCAACATGGCCGAGACAACCCCTGCGTCTCTCCTCGTCGGTCAAGACGTTGCACCGCCGCTCAACCCATGACAGTCACTGTAGTCTGCCCTTTTGCTTCACCATCGAGACATGCAGTTCCGTGAGTCATATAGCCTGCGGTTCACAGAAAGCCGGGAAAAGTACTTTGTCAGAACGGCGTTCGAGACGTCAACCAATCCATTAAGGTCGGATATGGCACTTTGGAAACGGCGGAACCAACTACTAGTGGGTTATGCAACCCAACGCATTCTTTATGAAAGCACTTTGTCCGGATACCATAGCTTCTGGAGCTCAAGTGGTTCACACTCGTCTTTCACCTGAACTCACACAGAAAGTTAACTTCAATCACGGAATGTAAACCTGCCCAGTGTCTAAAACAGATGTTGGAGAGAGAAGTGTTTAGCATAAACTGTTTGTAAGGAGACCAAGGACTAAAGAAGGATGGATAACATTCAGAGAAAGGCGGAAGGAAGACAGAGTATTGCAGCTTGATAATTTCAAAGAAACTGACACCGCTACACAATATTTTGTTCTCAGTCAGGTGTCACGAAATGCGTTGACATCCCAAAAATACAAAATGTTTCCGCAATACTTTTGGGACTACACGCAGTGGGTTGGTTGGTTCAATTATTGGGAAGACAACACCGGTAACGGTACGGTTTAAGTAGCGAAACCGAGGATGGCACCGCTAAAGATACCACCAACTCAGTCGATGCTTAATGATATGATGGAATGAAGTTGAAGTTTAAAGGGAGCGTAAGAGAGACGTAAGCCAACTTCTGTGAAAAACGACTGCTCATAAGGAAGAATGAGTTATCACCAATTACACACTCATCGATATGGTAAACTACACCCAGTGGAAAGCACCAACCAGAAAGAGATGATTAGGCTAAGTAGTATGGATCCTGGTAGCTCACTCACTTATTCTTCGTTGAAGTAAACTCACATGACTAAGGAAACTAATCAACTGTTTGCCACAGTCCACAAATTCAATTCTCGGTTGCTTTAAAGTAAGAGTTGGACTAGTTGGACTGTTCGACACAGTGGGACAGACAGTCATCAGTCGGTTATCCACTGGGGATCATATCCGGTGATCATTTGACTTTTGTTCGGAGACGCTTAAAAGTGATGACGGCCATTTGGGTTCGTTGGCGTCAAAGTTGTTGCTTAATGGAGGTATCTGTGAAATAAAGGCAAGTAACAAGGCGGTGCAGTTAAGACAACAGTTATCTCTGCAGATCGGTTATTCATCTGTGACGTACAGACATCTGAAAGACGAATGTGACATGCTGCGGTTTTATCAGTTAAATCCAATATCTTCTTCCTCTTTCGTTTCGAAATAATGGCTTATTTGTCGGCTCAAAATTGCAAGGGTGTTGCGCAACAATACCAACCACTGATGTACAGCTATCGATAGTAATACTGATGATCGGTGAACGCCAAAGGGGATGTTATAGGAGCCGAGCCATGGTTAGCCTGTTCCCGTGGTGTAAAACTGGGCAAAACGCAAGTGAACCAAGGTAAAAATACGTCGGTATGTGATGAATATGATGGTTCAAACACAGGTAAATGGACGAAGGGGCAACAATAAAAAAGAACTCACCCGTTGTATCATAGACTCAAGTCTTTGTTGTAAAAGGGGTATTTTGCACAAACACCGCACCAACTTGTAGGCACACATGATTGGTCCAGAATAACCGCTCTTCGAGGAACATTGAAAACAAACAACACGAAACATGTTTAGTGAATTTGAAATGCGTCGTAAGTGGAGCGAACCACTACTTCAAGTGCTCAAGGGATTGAAAAAAGTTAAACTCATCGTAAACTCGGTGGAGTCTTGAGAGTTAAAGGCACAAGAGCCACGAAACGATCGACACCAGTAAGTGAACTGCATTTTCCGCCTGATGTAGCTTAGCCAACAAATAAGCACAATCGTAAATTCGGCAGTAAGAGCGGATAAAATGCAAGACTCCCGTAACACAACTGCTAGAGCTAGCACCCTACACGGCCAAAATACAATAACTTAAATAGAGCAACGCGAAGTGAATACAAAACAGTTGTGAGCTCAATATTCGCGACGCACAACCAATAGGCCCATTCTAAGAAGAAACACTTGGATTCCACCAGGAAATCTCCCTAAACAGCCCGATCCACGAAGCATTAAGATTTCTCATCATTGCAGATAACTGCAAAAAGTAAACAGTCTTCATCTGAAGACAACACCTTCGGCAAGAAAACGAGTCGGATCAGCAAACCTACATGAAATTTGAGAAGGATGTTGGTCACCTGACTGACTATATCACTCTCCAGTTTTATCAGATAGCCTGTGAAAGCAATTAGTGTCCGATATGTTAAACGATCAATCGATAAACGGTGTACGTAGCCCCTGTGCGGTTTTATCTTTTTTTCTAAGTGATCAGTGATCCAGACTTTTTGAAACATGTGTTGATGAACAACTCTAATAACCACACAACCATTTGGACGACTGTGGCTTCATTGACAAAGGTGGCGATAGCTGAACACAGCGACTTTAGTGTTACATTGCAGCAAACAGGCTACTTTTCGAACCACACGGAGTAGGTAGCCATATCGATTTAGACTGACGAATCCATGTGGCTAGCGCAGCCGATAAAAAAACAGGCAACCCGAGGGAGATAGTGTTCAGTAAAGTTGACTCGAAGGCTCCAGTGGTCGCTATATCCCAATAGAAACAACCCACACAAAAGAGAAAAGTAGATGACGCTAGACAGAACTAGATATGATGTGGATGTATGCACCGTAATGATTCGGAATGCGTTTTCAACTAGAAGTTTCGGTGGCCACCAATTCCTCAATCGGACAGGCGAAACATTTAGTTGAATCGGGTGAATACCCATGGTCACCATATCTCCTTAGAAGGTCATTGTTTGACGACCCCATGGTTTTAACAAATTGCTAGTGGCCTACGTAAACAATGCATCATGCGGAGAACGCTTATCTGGCGATACAGACCCGACCACCACAGGCTGTCCATTTGCAATATGATCAACAGGTAGTGTATGCCGGACACTCCGAAGTAAGCGTTGCAGGACATTTCCATGGCTCACGTGATCATCCTACTTGACATGGACGTGCCGGTGGAAACAAACATGGTCAAATACAGTGAGTCGCGAACAGACCGTGTTTCGGAACCATAAGACAAAAAAGAACACAAATATGTCATATCGCTTCTTCCAGCGATAACCGAAGATATCGTTCCGACTTCGCAGAAAACATGGATTGACAAAGACAACTAGTGTCCCTGGTACAATTGCTCATAGCTCACCTAGCAACACGTCGGCAGCCATGAGCAACTGGAGCGTTTTACGTTTAAGGAAGCCTTTCCACTGTCAACCTTTCTTATCGTTTGACTAACCCAGTAGATTAGTCTGATATGGTTGAATCTACAGTGGTCGAAGCTCTGGTTAGTACAACTATCTGGAGTAAGGCAGTGCGCCCGACCACTTGGCCAATGTAGTAGTATAAGTAAGCATGAATGAACACAAAACACCAAAACTTGCTTAACAAAAGAAATTCATAAGACAGACGGTTCAGTTGATATGTAACACGATCATAGTGGATTTCCATGAACTGACAAACACGAAATCGATGGAACCAAATATGAACTAGACAAAAATAGACGTGCATTTTGAGTAACACCACGTACTTTCGTCTGATCAATTTGCCGTATTACAACTTTGTCAAATGGTTGGTAAAACTTTCAAAGAGCAGAAAGAAGACATATTGTGATAGGTTAACATTTCATTTACTCTCATCAGTCGAAAACGTGAAACATGTCAGCTATATACATCATACAGATAAGGACAAATAAGGACTAGACACACATACAGGCATACCAATTATTATGTTATTATGACCATGGTAACCTGACAGGTTGTTTAAACCACTTCTGTGCAAACAACGTCGGTTGGTAAGTTCGAATGAGCATCGCTTCACAGAAAGTTAGTAAGTTCGGTTTTCGGTTGCGCAACAATATCTTGAATGACTACTCGAAATCCAACGTCATCGATTGCTAAACACCTCATGACAACAGGTCATCAAGTTGACCCATTCTTACGCAACCGAAACCCGAAGTTACTAGCTTTCTGTGAAACGATGCTCATTCGAAATTACCAACCGACGTTGTGTGCACAGATGTGGTTGAAACAACTCGTAGAGTTGCTATGGTTATGAGTACATAAAATTGATGTACTTGTATGTGTGCCTAGTCCCTGTTTGTCCTTCTCTATATGATGTATATAGCTGGCATGTTTTACGTTTTCGACTGATGAGAGTAAATGAAGTGTTAACGAATCGCAATATATCTCTTCTTTCTGCTCTGATGAAGTGGTTAAAGGGAACCCAGTGTTTCAGAACTTTCAAAACCAGTTCGCGATTCGCTTACCAAATTTAGCATAGCTTTGAACTAATCGATGTAATGGACATCATAAACATAGGACAGAAAGACACTGCTTCCATGGATATCGAATCCCTGTTTACAAACGTTCCACTGCGCGGAACGATTTGGTATCTAGTGGATTTCATTGAAGAACACGATATAAATATGAATTTGCCCACTGACGAACTGGAACGCCCCCTCCAGCATTTGTGCACTTCGAGTATTAGCTTCCAGTTTAGAGGCAAAGCCAACAGACAAATAGACGTTGTAGTTATGGAAAACCCCCTGGGATCAATCCTACTATCATTCTATTGGTCTTTAAGAGCCGTGCCTACAGCTAACTGGGTGAATTACCACCAAAGAGGAGATGAGTGGACGACACACTTGTTATGGTAAACAACCGGTAGCAAATATTGACGGCGTTATGCGTGAACAGTTTACACAACAATATCTACATGATCCTCAAGTAAGGACACAATTCATCATCGTTTCTTGACATCTCATGGACAGCGAGTGTAATGAAACGGTCCAGAGATCAATGTTTCGTAAGGACATGTGGACTGGTGAATACCCGCAGTAAAACAGCTTCGTGTCGATCAGTTATGATCGTAGTCCAGTCCGAAAACTATTTGAGTGGGCTGGACGCATTGTGCGGAAACACTGAAGATTGCTATGATTAACTTAAACGAAGTGGTCATGGAAAACCGTCATCCCTCTCAGTTTATTTGGAAATCCAGCTGACAAGCTCCAACGGAACAGGTGGAGTTGGAATTTTCCAGAAAGTTAGCGGCTGTGAATGGTGGGGTGAGCTAATTATTACAAAACCGCCTTTAAACAGTTAATAAGAGGGTCTTAACGCTTATCAGTTGGTTGGATTTTACAAAACCGTTCACATCTAAACACCCCCAGTCAAACAGCCGGTTATCCGCCCTTCAAACCTCACGTCATCTGAAAGTGTCAATGTGGGTATGGAGTCACTTGCATTGGCAGAACCGGACGCCAGCTACAAAGCAGAATTAGTGAACACACGCCGAGTTAGGTCAAACACCAGTTAACGCAACCGACCGGATGATGTGTCAACCTCTGCTACCTTCGTCCGAACCTACATGCCGCCTGCCTCAGCAACTGACCGACAGTTGTTGACACAGCACCAACCTGACAAGGCCAGAGTTCAGGGTCATCTACACGAGTAACAACCCACGTCATCTTCGATATGCCAAGGCAGTTGCCATTGGAAAGAACAGACCCTCTCTGTGGAAACAAAAGCAACTGTTCATTTGTCCGGAAACAATAGACGATCGACACTTCATTGTAATTCGTTCCGCAGTTTGGTTCTGATTTAACAAATTTATGAGTTAATCGTAAACACTCGTAACGATGCAGCAAAATCAACCAGCGCACAAATCGTGCGACAGTTTTTCCTAAGACATTTTTCACCATTAACATCAACATCATCAACATGACAACAATCAGCCTGACCAGAAGGTACTGTGGCTCGGGCCGTCGCTCACGTGACGTGGAATATACCAGAAGGAAAACTTATGAACGTTGAAAATTAATAGCAGAGGACTAAGCGGAGGAAGTAGAAATGGTATGAATGCACGTACGCCACTGACCACAGCAACATACCATCTCGGACAGTGTTTCTAATCAGATTTGAGTGCTCACTAGGACATAAGCCAGGAAGGCGACACCTACCCACTTTGATCAATGGAACAGTCAAGATCTTCGTATCCCGTGAACACGTTCCTACTTGAACACTACGAGGTTTCACCCAATTGGTGGTGATCTCAGTATATAACGCCCGGTACGGTAAACAGTCAGATGGCATATGGATTACGCGACCCAAACATCGCAGGTTGTCCAACATGATCAGTTGACCAATTGACCGCGCATTCCGAGCGTACCGGAACATGTGCCCGCGAACGGCCGTATTGCACACGCGATCAATCCACTCAATGTGAACTGACTACCCGAGATAACGACGACCAAACACAGCAAGTCTGCTTATATCTTTGCTGCGAACAGGCCAAGTTTCAGAACCACACAGCAAAAAAAAATGTACGAGAGCATTATGTATCCATTCTTTCAGTGACAATCGAAATTCTCTCCGACACCACAGATGACGCAAGCTGGCTTTGCTGTCCTCACTAATACCAACAGTATTACAAGATGACGAGACTGCACTATCCAAGTATATGAAAAACTGCCCACAGTCTCAAGCGGATTACCTAGGACAAAGGAAATAGATGTGGGAACATTCAAGCCTTGAAGAACTTTGCACTTTGAAAGTGTGCAGCAAATTGCATATAAACCAGCCGGGTCATTCACCTTGTTCACCATAGTCTGCTTGTCTTCCGCATAAGAGTTAAGTAAGACAATACCGTCCACATAGTGATGCCGGTCAATCTGATGCCAGGAAGAAACTAATCAACAAGCTCACTGGGTTCCTCAAGCACACCTGCCAGAATGTCATTCATGACAAAAGTGAACAGAAAAGGGGAGATCGGATACTCCTGACAAACATCACTAGAAGTGATGAACGCCCGATACAGTTTTCCGTAAATCCTTACCTTGCTCGCAGAATGGGCGCCCAGTGATTTCGACATATTCATGTATTTCAGTAGAATTCCCTTACGAAAAAGACAGTCCAAGAGAACGTTAAGAGTAAGTGAAGCGAAAGCAGCCTTTAGGTCTCAAAGAACGTCGACTGTCTATATGAGTGCCGACGCCCCAAGACCCGTCGCAAGATAAAAATGTGATCAACACATCCACGATCAGATCGAAACCCTAGCTGTTCTTCAAATAATCGACTTTCTCTGGGCTAAGTGAGCCGACGCAGAATGATGCCAGTGAGCGATTGAAAATAACAAACACTAGATTCATCTGAAGACATAAGCATCAATTATGAGGTACTTCTTCAGATTCCCAAACTGCCTGCAGGAGCCTCGCCAGTTCTGATATGAACCTCTTCTCACTACCCTTGAAAAGAGAAGAGATGAGGTCTAGATCAAGCGCCTTTGTACTCTTCGACAGATTGAGCCCCAGGGCTACTTCTGGTTCCAACGGATGGCCGCCTCGAATGCAGTAACTGACCATTCGGATCCTGTCGTCCACAGAGTCTGGTTGAGACCAGCTAAGTTGTTCCACAAAATGTTCAGCCCACCTGTCCGGTCGGCATCACTACCTGCTGATAAGTGAACTATCAGGCATAGAAGCGTTCTGATATTCCCAGATAAAAAAGGTCTCCTTCCATGCACTTCGACTGTCCGACGCCCCCAGTCTTTCCCTAAGCTACTGGTCACCTTGCGTTTACGTTCTTAACGGTCGCTATCATACAGCAAGGTGGAATCGAACTACGCTCAGTCGTGAGGTTTATCGATGTGGCAGAAATCTAGTTCTGCCGCAACCGCATAGCTCATTCAATACATACTTTCCCATAGTAAGTTATCACAGCTACTACGAATTGTCCCCAGTGTGTGTTGCATACTCTCGGTTGAATGAAACTGGTCGATTTGTTCATCAGTGCCTCCTGATACCATCATCATCATCACCACCACAGATATCAACATCCAGTGGTTCACATTGATGCTTGACTGCCAAACAAACGAAGTGAAAAGTTAAACCTGTGAAGGAAGAGAGAAGGAAAAAGGAGACGGGAAGAGATCTAGTTACTAAAAGTAGCTTCGTCTATATTTAAACAAATAACCGAACTATGGGTGAAAATGAGGCGCCATCAGTAAGACGGCTTTCACTGCCCCCGTGCCATTAAATGCCCTCACTCCATGGACAACTCGGCCAAACAAAGACATTTACACCACTAATCCCGATTAGTCATTATGACACCTTATTTCTCAAGCCACCGACTCTATCAGTCCCGAGGTAC
>QNGE01005070.1:0-49702 GCA_008508345.1 Paragonimus westermani | reverse complement strand
ATTCAATTCGTGCGCGCTCACTGGTTTCGGTTGCGCGTTACATATACACGCGTATGTGTGAGTACCTGATTAAAACAGACGGCAGGTAGCCATGTTGCGTCGAGGTGAAGTGACTAGTGTGCGGTTGTTTTCCTATCTATGGAGTGATTTAGAACTAACTGAATGCATTTGCGAGCAAGATTCACACAAGCATCGAAGTCGTCTTTCCACTTCGTTCTTAGTACTCTTTCATCTTCGCTGTATCCATCACTAGGAGAGCTCTCGTCCATCTATCCAGTCCAATTTCTGCAACCGCGGCTTAAAAACCAATCAAACATACGGAAATACATTTTCTCGGGTCTTTAATCTGATAGTGCTAGCTTCTGTCAGTCTTCTAAATATGCTGTTCCAATAAAAATATGACCCTTCGGCCAGGTTTTCCCTGGAGTAACCGCTAACCTTCGGTTCTCTTAATCTAAGTCAGGGTTCGTAGATGGTGAGAGAAGTCAATCAGGAATCACTACCACCAGAATTTTGCAGCTCAGAGTATCCAGGGAAAACGGGATGTGTTGACTAGTTTACAAACAGTTAAACTTGTGCAAACTGCGTAAAAGTACAAAAGAAGTAGTATATACAAAACTGGGTGCGCTGTAAGGCACGATCAGTTCGTTTCGCGTTTCCTCCCTGAGATAATGCTTATTCTCCGGAAGGTCGCTTTCACTGAGCAAGATAGCCCTCAATTTTATACCCCTATACATGCATCTCTTTTTTTACTTTCCATTATAAATTTGCGTCAGAATACAACTATCTTCCGATGTTTTCGAGCCATCTACTCTATGTGCATTTTTGAGAGTAAAGTCAGGTTGTTTAAGGCTGTATGCACTGCAATGAGTTGGCTGTTACAATTCCTGGTCTGTCAGCGTTGAACATAAAAGATGGTTGTTGGATTGCACCTAACACAGACATACCAAAGAAAACTGTCTTCTTGTGGTCTACTAGTTAACTCAGGCTAGAGCCATTAGAGGCACAACGCTGGGTTAGTGAATCCACATGTGTAAGCCCCTACAAATGCACGTGTATCATGCCTATGATACGTGCGATCTCGTAGAGGATGTATGTGCTGAAACATACGGCTAGGCATTAACGAGTTCGAATGAGCCTTCAGTTTGGAAGCTAAAACGTTCTTATTTGCGTAGGATTTCTTACGGCTGGTAGTAATAGTTTGATAGGCGTACATCTAACTGGTGCTACTTTCTTCTGTTGTGGCGAAGTCCCAGGAAGACACCTCCGATTTACAACAACGGACGCGAGTGGATAAAGATTTCGGCGCAAAAAAGAGTCATTCATTATCGGAATTGCACACTTGGAGTAAGCCCAGGTTTCCTGCACAGTCATCCGTCAAAAAAGTCCACTGTTGCCTCCGTTCAGGATATTCACAAAATATTGAATGCGCCATTTTTGTTGACCGAAGGATAACTGAGCATGGACAGCAGCTATATAGTGCCATAAATTGCTCACGCAACTTTTTATTTAGGAAGTGCAAAATCCGTCGGAAATGGAAACAGCCTAGAGTGGTACTCAAGAGGATACATTCTGACAAGAAATTCGACTCCGGTGGTCTCGCACCGTATTGACCTTCGACCTTTTTTCTGGATTGTTTTTGTTCCGTTTCAACCGTTGCAGCATACTTTAGTACTGTTACATTATTTATCTAGACGTTTTAGTATTTGGCGCTGTTGAAATACTCCATTCCGGATTGTTTAGTATTCAGGTTGACATATTATCAAACTTAGGTAGTTTCACATTGTTTTCAAACTGTCATTAGCATTAAAAATTGAATTCCCCATCACCCTTCTTCTTTTAATGCAGTTTTGGTATTATGGAGGGGCATCATCTCGGTTCACGTAATGTTCGGGTGTATCTTGTCCCACTCTTGTATTTATTCTACGTCTCCCTGAACTTATGTTGAAGCGGTTCGCCGGTGGCTTGTATTCTAAGCTACTTTGTGCAAGAAACTACGTCCTTCAGTGCACTGGTTGTGATGCTTGGTTCGACAATTCTTGCTTTGGTGTCTCAAAAGATTTGTGCCGAGCTGTCATCGCGGTCAGTCTAGACCGTATCCAACTATATTGCAGTGGATGTAAACCTACTGAGCGGCTGTTTGATAGCTTTATGGGCACTACTAGTAATGTGATGCTCAACGTTACCTACCCATTATATATATAAGTACTACATCCGACAACGGAGATTCCGACCATAGGCTTCACCTCATAACACAAGGGGTAGAAATCGTGCTTGAATGTGATATGTCTGCAATAGACGCTTGGCATGCGAGTTCGTTTACTGCGCAGACATCCGTACAGATCATGTCAAAAACTGAACCACAAACGCGTGCACTCATTTGCACAGCACACATGCACTCACATACATTGGGTGACAGTACGTTGTCATCCGCCTTGGTGCAAGTTCTCACACAGCGCGTATAAACTGTTACGATAGTCTCTTCTTGTCCGTCATGTTCGGGTATTGTCTTCTTGTTCCTGAATGTGGCCTGTGGGTAATGAACTACTTGTGGGTAGTATACTACTCACGACGAAAATGCCTGTTATACAACTATCCTCCCCCTTCTGAGGTTCCTTGGTTCCTTTGCATTTGCCGACGAATTCTCTCCAATTGACGCGGTGCTTCCTCCCGGATTATTGATCTTCTGGTTCATCGCGCCGGTATCTTGTGCCACGTCACAAACTCACTGGCATGCACTCGTTTCATCTCGTCGTCCTTCTTGATCGTGCATACTGGGCCCCGTCTGGAAGTTACCAAACACGGACCTTTCCACTTAGGCAGAAGTTCTCTTGATCCTGGCCCGCTGGCACCCGTGTTGCGATGATCTCGTTATTTCACCCGTTCTCCTAGGTCGAACATTCTAGTCTTGCCAAACCGTTGCCTTGCGGATTGCTCATTTGTGCTTCCTGCGATGCCTTCAGATTTCGTTTGGCTCGTTCTCTTTCGGAAAACAATTCTTTGGTGGAATCAATGCACTCTGGCCATACCCCAATGTCTTAATCCACCGGAAGTCGTGGGGTTCTACCCTACATCAATTGAAATGAAGATTTGTTCGTGCTCGCCTGCACAGACGCCCGGTAGGCCAATAACACCAGTGGCAACGCAGACTCCCAGTCTCCCCCCTTGGCTGATAACCATTCTTTGACCGTTCGGTTGTCACTTTCAGTTAGGCCATTCGTTTCTGTGTGATATAGCGTCGTTCAAATGCGCTTGATTCCCCGTTGTTGCACGCATGTTCGAAACTCTCCGCTTTCGAAGCACGGTCCCTGATGTGTCAAGATCGCTTCTGGTACACCGTGGTTTGCTACAATGTGCTTCATCACCATGTCTACCACTGTAGATGCCTTCTGATCCGGAACGCCAGTCGCTTCGATACAACGAGTAGTGTTCTGTCATGATGAGAACGTACTGGCTACCGCGGGCGCTCAGTAGAAGTGGCCCATAGGATCCGTAGACCAGAGTTCATCGATTTCAGAGGCTGGTATTGGCTGTGGGCGCTTTTGGGCTCCCCGATTGTTGCCTATCAGTAACTGACAATGTTGGCATGCAAGCACGTAAGTTGTCTCATCCTTTTTCATCTTCGGCCAATATGCTCTTTGTTGCAGGTGATCGTGCGTCCTAGTGCATCCGGTGTGTGCCATTTCATGGCAGTCTGCCACCAGTTCCCTTCTCAGTTGTCTCAGGATGACTACCACACACTGGCGCCTAATGCCATGCTGCCATGTCAACACGCCTGCACTGTTCAAGCCAAGTTTCCTCCATTGTGATGTGATTATTTTCAGCTCCTCATTCTTAGTATTCGTGGGGATTCTCGCATCTATTGCCGGAGCTTCAATCACATTCCGGAGGACCTTATCCTGATGTTATAGACATACTAGCGTTTGTGGGTTCTGCTCCATTATTAAGCCGTTGATCCCAAAGGTCATTTTGGAGAGTTCGCCGTCTATCTGCGTTGGAGAAGGAAAATTCGCGACGCAATTTCTCAGGCCAGGCACATGTCGATCGTGAAGTCATATTCCTGTAAACGTAATGCCCATCGGGCTAATTTGCCTCTCGAGTCTCTCGCTGTCATGAACCATTCTAAGGGCTTGTGATCCGTCTCCACGTGGAACCGTTGACCCAACAGGTATTGCCTTCACTTGTCCAGTGCCCAGACGATCGCCAAACATTCCTTTTCAGTGGCTGAGTACGTCTGCTCTGTTGGAGTCAGGGCTCTGCTGACATACTCGATTACTCCTTACTTTTGCTTGAGTACTGCCCCAGTGCCATGGTAACCGGCATCTGTTGCTAGAATGAACGGTTCATTTATATTCGGTAGTTTCAGCGTCGGTTGTTGCTTGTCCATTGCTTGTTGCACTCGCTTGAACGCCCTCTGGGCATCGTCGGTCCATTCAAATTTATCGTCTTTTCGAAGGAGTTCGTACAACGGTGATGCAATATAGTGAAAATGTTTCACGAAACGACTGTAGTATTCTGCTTGACCCAAAATTTGTCTCAGCATTCGTTTGGAATTCGGAGCCACGACCTCTCCTATCATAACTATGTTCTCCGGCAGAGGCTTGATTTCACTTTGACCCACATTGTGTCCCACTAAAAACACCGATGATTGTCCAAGTTGTGACTTATCGGCATTGATCCGGAGTCTTGAGTTCTTGTTATAATAATAACAACAATGGTATAATTCTCAACGCATCTGTGGGAAACAGGCTGGGGGTAAGCGTGACCAGCACACACATTTTAACGTGAACCTCATGACGTACACATAATTGTTAATTGTACCGTACACCAATTATGAAAATAGAGTGATAGAACGGACAAAATAATAGAGGAAAACTCAAGTTTATGAAGCGGCAGTTGGCTTACTCGCTTCCGAAAGCATGGTTCACAAGATTTTCAATATTAGATAAAAAATGTTGAGTTGTTACATAAATTCCTGCTTCACAAGGTTAACATTGGCTTTATGTTTAAGGTGAAGAGTCTGCAACCCTTTCGATCTATTGTTACGTTCACTGTGATGTTCATTGTACATATTAACTACTTGTCTATTGTTTGAATCAATACACACTTCGTCCTCGCGCGTTTCGTCTTCTGCTCGTACGCGGTCCTGGCTATCGTGGGCTGACCGTGGCAACGTTCATTTAGCTCGCTGGAGAAATCAAATCCGTTATTACTGAAGGGGAGAACCTTCTTGCAATACGCAGCAGACCTAGTGTAGTGGAATTAGTTGCGGACACCTACTGTGAGTTCTTGTATTTGCCTTGAGGTACTGTTCCCCCAACTCTCCGCTTCACTACATATTTGGTGAGCCCGAGTTTATTTGGTTATTCATTTATTTTTCTACATTTTCTACAACCCCCCCCCGAATTTTTCTCTCCATCTGATCGNGAACCTTGGGCCCCTGCCTCGAATTGCTGAATCGCTGAATACAACCTCCAAGAGCGGTGCTACACCCTATTCTCAATGACTGCCTTCCAGGTCAACAGAAAACCGCCGGACATCGAGACGACCAAACTGACTGGATCCGGGTAGTTTAGGACCCTAGCCTCGAACCCGTGCACAAATCGCTAAAACAGCTGAATGCAATGGTGTCAGGAGCCATACCCTGCATAGTCAGCCTCAGTAGTATCTTCTCGAATTCCTACTGCAAACTACAGAACATCCTTTTATCGGTCGTTATAACCAAATGTTATTGAGCACAAACGGAAATAACCGACGAGAACAGCGGTGAACGAAAAATACCGATAGAGGCCCCCTCCGATTAGCTCCTAAAATGAGAACGACGGGAACCAATGAAACCACGGACAAGGCAGGTCCTGGATAGGCAATTCATTCCGCTACCAGACGCTTCGCAAATTTACACGAGAAGCTGGTCGGCACTGAGAACATAATCCGTCTCCACTACAAAAGCAAGTTTTGCTGCTCTCACTGCACATGAACCCCCTCTCTGAAATGGTTTCCTCTCTGCCTCATCTGGTCAACCCTGTGCACCCTGTGAGCCAATCAGGTGTCTCCCAGATTTACTGGTCTTCATCGTTTTCCACTTGCAATTAATGTGCAGTACACGTCGGGAGGACGCTCTCTCCCGAACTGAAAGTGTGAGCGCAGTTGTTGATTTTTCAGTTCTATTTCAGGAACATTTTGGGAATATCTGGTCCCCACAGCAGTTCCCAAATTTGGATGCAGTTTGAGCGGAGATTGGGCGCTTCGAATTTCGATCGGGGTCTTCGTATAACATTTGATGCACAAAACCTGCTTTTGGTGACGATAAGAGACGGGTGTATGCATGCGTACGTAGGGCACATATGTTGAGCTTACCCGCCGGTGTGCGAGAGAGGGCCAGCGGACAAACGGGATGCTTGGCCTATTTCAGCGTTAACCGGAACATGGACAGCGAAATTCGGGTAACGAAATCCGTTATGTTGCACAATCATCCGTGCGACGTGATTGCTGCGGAATACGAGGCCTCAAGGCGTCGCCTCACCGATGAAGAAATCAGAGAAATTTGACCGTGACCGCTCAACGGCACCGTGTCATTCAACCTCACCCAGTACATCCGGGAGCGCTTTGACAAGAAGACAACGACGAAGGATGTATGCACGTTTGTTCGTTAAGAAAAACACAGCTGGCTTCCTAGGTCGTTTGCATGCCCAACTGAACACAACTGGTAAGTGTTACTGTAGCGTAGATGATGATAATCGATTGACACACTTAACGTTCACGAGCAGATAGAATTTTGCCGGCGCTACCACGAAGTTATCGGTATAGACGCCACCTACAGGAGTTGTAAGGAACGATATAATTTTTTCGTTTTAGTTGTAAATGCAAGCGGTGTAGGCTTACCGGTGGGCTTCGGTTGGCTTGCAAATGAGACTACGGTAGCCATCACCATCTTTCTCCGTCAATTTCTTCTCTTCGTGGGACTGGTAGACACAAGGGCGATGACCATGGTCGACAGCGCGGCCATTCAAGGGGCCATCACGCAGGAAATGCCACACGTCCACCAACTACTGTGCCGAGTGTAAATTTTGCGGAACGTGCGCGAAAAAACTTCCAACGGCACTGTGAATAAGTGGTTCCTGGTAGCCATGCTGACACGTAACCGCTGGAGGTGTGCTGCAGCATTAGCTATTATGAAGGCCACCGAACCGGCGTTTTAAAATCAGTAACTCATGACCAGGCTCTTGAGAAGATCTGAAAATGGACTAACAGCCGCAGCCACAAAATCCCTACATTCGGCCGGCGAGAAAACAACTTCGTAGAGGCGACGCATCGCTCCATTAAATGGCACCACTTGAACGCCCAGATACGAATCTGGCAGGCCATAGAGCGCTCTACAGCCGTTTTTTGATCATATCATCGACGAACGTCAGGCGCACCTCGTGTATGCCTGCCGCTCATACCCGCACATCGGTAATCGTGCAGATTACGTGAGGTTGAGTTGTCGTTTGGTCCCATAGGCCGTGCAGCTGATGTCGGAAAACGTATCCCACGGGAGTCACCTGACATTCAACGCCTCTCACGCGGGGATTTGCGTGATGGACAGCAATCGGACGTATAACGCTGGCTCTACAAAGTGGGCTTGTGATTGCCCCTTTCCAGGGCAATGAAGAAAACGCGAATGGTGCAAACACCGGTGATCGACTAGTGAAGTGAATAGGAACGAATTGGAACATAGACTGGCTCGATTGCGTCTATTAAGATTTCGGTTGTTCACCACTGCCAACGTGATAGGGTGGTAGTGATTCCTGCGGACAGTTGTGAGCCTCGCGGCTGCACTGTAGGCATATGCGAATGCTCATGAATGACCACCACCCTATCACGTTGGCAGTTGTGATCGCATCACACGTCGACGACAGGACAATTATAGGGCGGGCACATCCGGCTTACCTGAACACCTGCATGACCAATGCTACAAGCCGACGTGGAGGGCCGATTGCACAATCCCATCGTTATCACCTTAAACGGGCTGGTTAATCCCCACGCAATGTTCCCACACAATGAACAACCGAAATCTTAATAGACGCACTCGAAACAAGTTTACTTGCTCAGTCTATGTTCCCATTCATTCCTACTCGCTTCACTAGTCTGTCAACAATGTTTGCACCATGTGCAACCAGAAACAACGTAGACGCAATCGAGCCAAGTTTACTTGCTCAGTCTGTGTTCCAATTCGTTCCTATTCACTTCACTAGTCGATTACCAGTGTTTGCACCATTTGCATTTTCTTCATTGTCCTAATTAATTTTGCCTCACTGACTCAACACTTCTCTAGCGCTTCATCCGTTCATTTCCCTTGTGCATGACAAACACATTTGTCTACGCCGATGTACCTCGGCGTTTCTGATTGGTGTACGTGGTGCACCTTGGGGAAGAGTTTTCAGTGCGTCGGTTGCAGCGTTAGTTCAGGTTTTCCTATAGGGTTTTGTCATCTTGTGCGCCACACAGATTTCAGCTTCCCTGATTAGTGTACATGGTCCATTTGGATACACATAAGCCGTCCTATGTTTTCCACTGAAGAAAAATTAGGACCATGTGCAAAAATCCTACATCAAAATAATTGACATTGTCTCCGCGTGACAGCGTCATTAAATTTATGGATTCCCCTATGTTCGATATCTCGATAACAACTTGAGTTATCCGAACTCTGACGGCATAATCGTGTACATCAGGTTAGGTTCAACCTAACACTTAAATCTATCCGCAGGATGTGAATGCCGTCGTTGGTATACCGTAAATACCTGACCTTTTCTGCTACCTTGGCGTGGTGGTCAGGCTTGCGTGCTGTTTTGATCCGGAGGGCTGTGCTGACTAGGACTTCGGTCCTCGCGGGTTCAACCTTGTCAGATTGGCCGATGGGGAGCAGCCAGACAAAAAGCAGATGCGTGCGTCTGTTGTGCGTGGAGACCGTGTTGTTGCTCCGTTTTGCCTGGACTGACTGTGTCTGGTTGCTCGGTTCGTGTGTACAGTGGTGTTTGATGCCGTCGCCTGTGTGTGTGTGTGCGAGAGAGACAGCTGCTGCCTTGCGGTTCAGGCTTTTTAGCCAAAGGCTTTGGATGAGGGCCCTAATCGCTCTCCTGTACAGGTCTGGGCGTCCTAGCAGTATCCGAAGCCCATACTCACAATGATAATGATACAAACTAAATCAAATAGTATACTGCATCGGCCGTCGCGCAGGATAAACCGGGTCGCCCTATCTGCTGCACATGGCAGGGTGGATAGGCGAAAACATGCTACTGCCAAACACTCACCCTCATACGTCCCCCCAATCACGAGCCCCCGAGCAGATAATGCTCAACTAGGTTTCAGTGCCCAGAAGACCAACTGGAGACAGGCCCGTGGACGCAACACGCTTACGGTTGGGACGTGGAACGTGCGCACTCTGCTGGATCGATGCAGCGCCACAGAACGGCCGGAACGACGCACCGCCCTGATCGCGATGGAACTGCGGCGGTATGGAATCGACGTAGCAGCCTTGAGTGAGACAAGGCTTGCAGACCAAGGTAAGTTGCGGGAAGCAGGCGCCGGGTACACTTTTTACTGGATAGGCTACCCGACAGACGGTGTTCGGGAGCATGGTGTCTGTTTTGCAGTCGCTGATCGCATCAATGGTTTGATGATAGGCGAACCGCACGGCATCAGCCCCCGAATGCTGTCGATGCGCCTGCGACTCGGTCGAGGTAAGTGTGCTACATTTGTTAGTGTTTATGGTCCAACTATGTGTCACACTGATGATACAAAGGACCAGTTCTATGATCAGCTGTCCGCCACAATCCGGTCTGCGCCAGTGAATGACCGACTGTTTGTTTTGGGTGACTTGAACGCTAGAGTTGGGCGCGACTCTGTAGCTTGGCCGGGAGTCCTCGGACCCTACGGCATTGGTTCAGTCAACGCGAACGGTGATCGTCTGCTGCACCTGTGTGCTACTCACGAGCTGGCTATCACGAACACCCGATTCCAGCTGGATGCGAGCGACATCACGACGTGGACTCATCCACGAAGCGGTCACCACCACCTACTTGACTACGTGATTGTGCGGCAGCGCGACATTCGTGAAGTGCGCATCACGCGAGTGATGCGCGGGGCTGAATGTAGCACAGATCATAGGCTGGTCAGGACCAAATTGTTTATCCATGTACGCAAGTCCGTTTATTGTAGATCTTTTGGACAACGGCAGAAGCTGGATATCAGAAGGTTGGAGAACTTCGAGACGAAGGCTGCCTTTCAACGTGCAGTCGTCGCTCGCCTGCACAATGCTCCTGTATCCACTACCCCCGAGGGTATGTGGCAACAACTGAAGAAACAGATTATGGTAGCAGCCACCGAGACGATCGGTGTGGAGCGCAAGAAACGCCCGGATTGGTTCGATGACAACAACGTGGCTATCTCCAACTTGGTACGAGAGAAGAATGCCGCGTTCGCCACATGCACAATGGACCCTGGCAATGGAGCGAAGAAGACTAGGTTCCGGAATATCCGCCGTCAACTGGCTGAGCGTGTTCGCGGAATTAAGGACAACTGGTGGAGGAAACAGGGCGAGCGCATGCAGGGCTTCGCAGATCGTCGGCAACACAAGGAGTTTTACGATTCGCTTAAGGCGATCTTCGGTCCGTCTATCCAGTCTACTAAAGCACTGGTAGACGTGGACACCGGTTGTTCTTGCAGCCAGCCGGAAGACATCATGGGAATATGGCGCAAACACTTCGGCAGCCTGTTAAACCGCCCTACTACAATTGATTGGGCGACTGTTAACAGTCTGCCGCAACAGGACGTCAAATCTTCGCTTGCTCTCGCCCCCGACTTGCTGGAGTTGCAGAGGGCGATTGGTCAACTGCGCAACGGGAAGGCTGCAGGCGAGGATGGGCTGCCAGGTGAGATCCTGAAGAATGGCGGTCCGGCGTTGGAACGCGCTCTGCTCCAGCTGGTTCACTCCATCTGGGAGCACGAGGTGATGCCGCAAGACTTCAAGGATGCCCTCATCGTACCCTTGTTCAAAGGGAAGGGTAGCAAGCAATGCACCGACAGCTACCGAGGTATCAGCCTCTTGAGCTGTGCAGGCAAGGTGCTTGCCAGAATCCTCCTGAACCGACTGAATGCGTCCGTTCTGGAGATGAATGTTCCCGAGGAGCAGTGTGGATTTCGGTCGAGTCGGAGTACAATCGACCTGGTGTTTGCTGCTCGACAGCTTCAGGAGAAGTGCCGAGAACGGAATCAGCCCTTGTATGCCCTGTTCGTGGACTTCACCAAAGCGTTCGATTCCGTGAACCGCGAGGCGCTGTGGACGGTGCTTGGTAAGTTTGGATGTCCAGGTAAGTTCGTCAATATGGTTAGATTGTTGCATGCGGGCATGAAGGCGAAGGTGCAATCGTGTGGATCGACCTCTGATGATTTCGACATCGTCACTGGCGTGAAGCAGGGTTGTGTTCTAGCCCCAGCCCTATTTAGTTTATATTTGACTGCGATGGTAACAGTTGCTTTTCAGAACTCTGGAGAGGATGGTGTCGAGGTGGAGTACCGGACGGACGGGCGTCTGTTGAATATCCGACGATTTGGCGCCTCAACCCGGCTGCAGACCTCAAGGATGCGGATGCTTCTGTTCGCCGATGACAGCGCCTTGCTAGCGCACAGCGAAGAAGAGCTGCAACGTCTAGCTACAGCATTCGCTTCGGCAGCATCGAAGTTCGGGTTGGACATCAACACAGGTAAGACGTATTCGTTTTTTCAGCCTTCTCCTGGTGGAGGTGCTGCTTGTGTACCTCCACCCGAAATTCGCATCGCTGGAGACACTGTGAATGGCTGCGGGGATTTTTGCTACTTGGGTAGCAACTTGTCGACAGATCTGTCCGTGGACCGCGAGTTGAGAGCGCGTGTGGCAAAGGCTAGCGCTGCTTTCGGACGTCTTGAAAGGCGTGTCTGGAAGAATCACAGCCTGAAGATGGCCACGAAGTTGTGTGTCTACCGCTCAATGGTGCTGTCTATCCTGCTGTACGGCAGTGAGACGTGGACACTGTATCAGCGGAACGTGAGCTATTTGAGCCGTTTCCATGTTCAGTGTCTGAGGCGCATCTTGGGTATTCGGTGGTCGGACATGATTCCGAACACTGAGGTAATGCGGCGAGCGGACATGGACGGGATGGAAGCCATGTTGATGCTGAACCAGCTCCGTTGGCTCGGTCACGTCCGTCGGATGGGCGATGACCGTATCCCGAAGCAGTTACTGTACGGACAAGTGAAGTCAGGTAAGCGAAATCCCGGTGGCCAGAAGCGGAGGTACCAGGATGTTGTGCAGGTAAGTCTTTCACGTTGTAACATTGATTTTAGATGTTGGGAAGATTTGGCGTTGAACCGGACGGCCTGGAGGAATACGGTTCGGGCGGGCGTCCGAGCGTTCAACGAGCAACTATTGCGTGGTCGCGAGCGGAAGCGTGCGGTACGCAAAGGAACCATCGGTGCCATAGGTCGCGGTGACGTGACTATATGGCGTTGCGATGTGTGCGGCCGCGAATGCGCTGGCCGTCTGGGGCTGGTAGGTCACCAACGTACTCATAGTACCCCGTCGGCGAAGAGGCGGCGATTACGTTAGGCTCAGGTAGGTCATATAGGTATACCTGTTCTACTTTCGTTAATGACTGCATCGGCCAACATCGTGGTCATTGACAATTAATCCGCTCTTCTTTTCAGAATTCGAGTGTCTGTGGTCTACTAGCCATTCTTTTCTCCGGCTTGTTGGTGCATTGTATGATGAATTTTCTGCCTGGCTTTTCATAGTCCAATGCGAACTTTGCTTTTCATCCTTTTCTTCTTTGGGATGCACTAACCTGCACTCCTGTACTGCAACGCTTTTTGTATTACACTTCAAAAATCTTTCTTCTCAGTGTAGATCTCGTCATTGCAGCCTCTCTGTTTAGTTTCCGAGTGATAAGAGTTTCCTTTCCTTATTAGCCAACCGAGTGGTTAACCAGCATTGGCCGGCTGGACAGAAAGACCCCACTGGCACACCTCCCGGTCTTATTCCTTCGGGTTTACACTGGATACGTGGTGTGTTGGTGGAACTGCAATTGGTGCAGCGCAAGCCAATTGCAGTGATGGATAAGCGCAGGCGTCCTTTGGCTTCGGTCACTGTGACAGGCTAATCCGAATCGGATGCCGCCAACCGCATACCGTAAATATGTGATTTTGGAATATCGTGTGAGTGTTTGCGGACGGAATATCTAAGAAAATATAAAATGTGCCTATTACGCTGTGCAAACTGTTTCTGGTTTAATGCGTGAAAAAGTTTTATCATGAACGCCGAGGAATTGCGCTAATTTACTAGCAAAATAGGTTCATGAGATAGCTGTAATTATTGATCTGATGGATAGAAGGAGTTTGCAACGAATGAATAATAAACATGCACTGTGTAAATGTAGATAATTTTTTTGAACTTGTGCGTTCGATATTCCCTGAAATAGGTGTCGACGGTTGATAAGTTAGTGTTTATGGTCATCCCCACGTGTAACTGGAATCCGCTGAAATTTGGAGGCACGACGACCTACGGTTGGACACCGACATTTATGCTCGACGGTCAACCTACGTGCACCCTACGGTCATGACGTGAAAATGATACCGAATTGTCGGAATGCGTTTATTACACGTACATTTTATCATAATCTGTAATATTCCATCCGAATGCACGAAGCCCCCTTGCTTTCGGTTCCGCCTCAGTAGAAGTCCTCCTGTTGCTGTGTATGCTGGCCTAAGTTGAACAGTATGTAACATGTTAAGTGGATTATCACATACTGTTGCCAGTGACGTCCTTGCAGTCATTTGCCAACGCTTTCACTCGGACCCACTTGCGTGGGGGAACAACGCGAAACTCATCTTCAGAGGTATCAACAATGATTCGTGGAGCTGCACACGGTCTCTGTTTGCGTTTCAACGACGGAGGTGGTAGAGTGTTTGACGTCGATGCAACTGAACCTACATAGTTATTAAAATCGTAACGTATCTGGTGAGGGGGGGTTAACTGCCCTGTGCAGAGGAAGCAGTGCGATATGTCGGCATTATTCATGCACATTGCATAACGGGTCGTCCATGACCCACACTGCCTGTAACCAAGGACTGATAGAGCTTCAGGCTACAGCGGCGAATGCGGGGTGATAGCTGACCTACTTGTGGCGCTTGATCCCATGAGTGGCATCGACGTTTACCACATCAGAGAACCGTCTAAATAACTGCTCTTGCTCTGCGTGCAAAAGATTTGTGCGTGTACTTATTGTTACCGCCTCTGATTACACGCAGTACGCCGTTTTTCTCTATATCATGCAGGATTTGTGGCAGATTTTGTGCTACATTAGTGCACATTAACCCATTTACTCAGTAATGGCGGTTTCAACCGATGACAGGCGGTTTAAATGTCCATGGTAGTTATATACTTGCCATAAACCTCCGCAGCATACTGCTCCATCTCAGAAGTTGGCGTGTTGTACTCGAAAAGATGTATCAGGTCGTTCACTTCACTGTCTGTGAACGGACGAATTCTTGGGTGTGCATCGTACAGCAAGGTAGTTATGTCGTGATTGTACTCCAATGTGGAAGAGCTAACAACCAACCCGGTATTTCTCCCAACAACGCTAAAGCGTGATTGTCGGCTTGTATCGCGGGAACTTTGCAATGGGATTTATGTGAACTCAACTCACTAAACACGTCGTGATCCTCGGTTTTCGCTCTTAAGTCGCTTGTATTTTATACAACGGATCGCCATCTACCACGTAAACTTAACGGCAATCACACCTACATGATCATATATTAAGCGTCCACTGCCTGAATTCTTGCTTGAACCAAGCACATACAGAACAATGTTATCCTTCATGTACCCATCTGAGCAACTTTTGAACTAGCCGGAGCTAACAAATTCGCGACTATCGAAGACACCTTCAGAGCCCTGTTAATAATCCATAACTTAGAATGGAATATAGGATAAAATCGGTAAAATATTAATCACACGTGAAAAAGTTCTTCACAAAATACCACATTTTTGCCGTCACAACACCTACCATCGTTACTTTTCGCCTCGGCGCCAAATGAAGGACAAACGGATTTACGGTCGACCAAAACGAATCTTTCTAACTCTTCCGATGCTCTCTGTCATAGAAATCGATGGTTTTCAAATTCCGAGGCGATACCACGGAAATTTCGTCCGGCATTCAATTATTCATCATTTTATTCCCATCTAACGGCAGATTTCACTTCCTAGAGATAAATCCCATCCAACATAACCCCGGCGTATTAGTACAGGTTGAAAAAAGGCGATCAACGACGGATCCATATGCTCCACCCGCTTAGATATTTGAGTGAGAGGCAAGATCATGGCCGAGTTCATCACTGAAGGTTTCATCGATATGGCACGGGACGGTCGGGCGGTAAATATCACTTCCGATGCCACATACTCCATTTTCTGTAGAAGTGGGCAGTGCAGCATCTGGTCGAAAGCTTTGGCGAAGTCAAAATATTACCCCTGATGTAAGACCCTATCCCTTAGCGTCCGCGACGCAAAGGGGAAATCTTTCTCACCAAACACTCCGATGACATACAACTGGTGACACCGAGAACAAGTATACAAACGTTATGCTTATGTGATGAGTGTTGCTGAAAAACGAGCAGCTTTGAAATCAACCTTATTGTCGAAAACCGAAAGATTAAGAAATGCGTGGGCAAATTGAGCGGCTATCCGAATCTTTACGCACATATTCTACCACCACTCCCGATATATACATACCTCGGCTTTCAATTTTCATGAAAAAATATTCGTGTGTCACTTCTTTAAATCGGTAGCACAGCCGAAAAAGATTACACGGGAAGAATTAGTAATTTGCCCGAAAGTTAACACAATTTTATCGAACTTCACCATTTCAAATGCCAGTGATTGTTGCCATCGGCCAATCACACTGCCAGGGAGATTTCGGGACGACTTGTCCGTAGTTGGCCACCAGGTACTCTGTAATTTTACAGGGAAACTAGTCGGCATTTATAGAACGTCAATGATGATTTAGCCGCGTGAGCCCGTGAAAAACTGCTCCGATCACATGCCGACAAACATCTCGGTAACAGCTTCAGATGTTCGGATTCTGACGGCGAGATCGTTATATTCCTGTCATATTCACGCCAATCCCAACAGAACGCCTCAACAAATTCAAAGATGACACCGTCTGAGAGTACGCTATTTTCATTTGCCCCCGTTAGGCTGTCCGTGAATACTACCAGATTTGTTATAAATAACCGTTAAGACATAAGCCTTGCTAGATGGTACAAAGGGAAGTGCGCAGGGATGGCGCGATTCATTAAGCGCTCCATTATCGCTCATGGAATGCTAGTCAAACGGATTTACTAATAACTAGCCGAGGAGTGCCGGTCACTTGCTTTGACTATGGGCGCGGTGGTGGCTTTCTTCCATACATCAGGAGGAATCCTATCCCGAACTGCTTGCTTAAGCAGATTATGAAGGGCTCTGCCAGGCTAGTGGCTGCTAATTTGAGAGTCCTAAGGTACATCGTGTCAAGACCCATTGCGCTACAGGAACTTATCTTGTGCAGGGTGAAAAACAGCTGTAACTAAAAAGCAATGAGAAATCCTGAGACGTGCACGATTAAGGATGATCCTCTCTCTCGGCGGACCTCCTGTTTCTCTTTTCTGTGAACTCACCTTTTTTAAACCCTCTATCTTTCAGTTGACCCCTACGTTGAAAGCTGGTGGCTGTTTTAAATTGGATTCTGCAACGCTCTACAGTCGTTTGTTCAATTTGCAGCTTACCAATGATTTAAGACGTGATAAGAGTCGCTTCCAAGAAGAACCGATTGTTTACACTTCGCTAATTAACACTCCCGGCTAGTGTCCGTCATAGCCGACTCCATCACAATGCCGATGTTATCCCTGACTGATTTACCGCCAAACTTAGAAGGAAAGTTAATATGAGGGTGGCGACGAGCAGGAATCACTTACCGGCAGCACGTGTGTCCCGCTGTCCCTCACCTTTATGCTGAGCAGTTGAATAACCTCAACAAGCTTTACTGAGGGTCGGATTGGAGGAATTGGAATCCTTGAGTTGCCATTCACAACTTGCAAGTGCCCATAAGCGTCGAACTCTAAGTAAATGACATGCACTCCAACCTAAAAGTGAACGCTTAGAACATTCAAGTTGGCCAATGTACCGGTAGTTTGCAAAAGGTGGTCCGTGCAATCGGCCACAAGGCTATAGCAGTTTAGCAGTAAACGAATCAGATGAATGCCTATTTTGTTTAACCCGCTGTTGATGGGGTACTGGAAAACTTCAGAAACCTTAACCGTGCCTTCACGAGATGTTGCTTTTGTTCACTGTAACCTTATCAGCGAGCTGGACATTACGAATAGCTACTACCCTCCTACTAATTGCCTCAGCCGTACCCGATCACGTAAACGACGAATACTAGGGAGGTGGGATCTTTGCGAACGAATCACACCATCAGAACATCTGACATCACCTGACTGGCAGCACTGGGATTTATCAAAGTTGACACGTTTACCAACGACGACATGGGTGAATTACTGTGGAAAGGTAATTTAACAGACCTCCTTCAACAGCGGTGGCAAGACAGCATGGTCAATACTCACGGAATATTTTCTTTTGGGTGGGATGCTATCAACTTCATCTGTGAAGCCGGACCGAGCGGCGTCTGTTCTACTTGGGATGCATTCAAATGTGCTCTAAACATACAGTTTACGCCAACCGTGACGTTTCATAGGGACAGTGAGATCCGCTGATAGAATGTCTGAGAGCTGCCCCGGACAGCTTTCCTATCTGCAGGTCATTCAAAAGCTATCCAAAAATTACATTACACTCACATCGATCCCCTATACTCAAAGCCCACACAAATTGCTACATCGTGTAACGTAGGTTTGAACTGCTCCAACAAAACAAAACCCAGTCAGTGTTCACTACCGACAACCGGTCGACAATGGAAAACCAGGACTCAGCGCGTTGATCCCCGTGTATTATAATCGGCCCTAGAAAATAGAGTGTACAGAGACACGTCAAGCTAGCGGGGCATGGGGCGAGTTGTGATTTTAGCCCCGGACCGGATGTTACAGAATCGGTAGTTTGATTAAAAAACAGGTGCAAAACCAAAATCATCGGAAAGGCATAGATGAATGCGACTATCAATATATTATTTATTATAGTCGCTACTCGTTTGCTTTTCTCAAAATTAACCTGTCAGTTTGCTCACTTGCCACTCAAAAGTCGGTTGATTTTCTTAGTTTGCCACTATTTCGGGGATTGCTCCTTTCTCCAGTCGACAATGCCCTTAATGTCAATTTTGCCATATATCCGCTCCTGTGTTCGTTTTGAATGTTCAAGTAGAGTAGTTCAGGCTGTGAAATATGAGGAATACCTTGAAAGGCACCGTGACATTTGGACTAAAAGCAGAACAGTGTGCAGCATTACAGAAGAGTGAGCCAAATTTCGCTTGACATGCGCATAGCTCTACCGACATATTTTTGAGTTCAAACTTCGGTTGTATGTCCAAATAATTCGGTTACCAGGACATCGTACTAGCTGTTCGATCAAAATTCACCGCCAAAGTTGAAGAGCAAATTATCAGCTTGAAAAATAACCTGGACACCCCAGTCATTCTGAAACGGCAGTTGCTCATCAAACCGGAGTAGCTGTGTTCTACGAGCCTTCGTCTGGGAACGGCTATTGCGGCAGTCCAGCCTCCGAACAGGCGGTTAATCAGCTGCTGCAGCTGAGAGCCGACACATTGCCCGTACCAGTTGATTGGGGGCAAGTTACAAAGCAGAAAAGAAAATCACGGTCACCCTCTTCTAAGCCGCAACTCTGGGGGAATTTCTTAGGAGGAATGCTGAACTCGATAGGTCTATTCGGCAGGTCAGAACGTTGTCTCGGAATAGGCGTTCTGAGGAGCAAAAGCCAGTGGAACACATGTTTTCCTTGACAAGGGTAGTAAACAACATAAAACCATTCCTATCTCCCACAATAACGGTGGCTCCTGTCGTCCTGTCAAATACGAGTGCCAGTTTATCTGATCAAAACACACTGGCAACTACCTGCATTCCAGATAACTCCAACGACGGTGCTTCAGTCATCGAAGCCGGTACTCTGAACAATACCTCGGTACCTCAAGTGTATTTTCGCCTTGATGGTCAGTGAACAAACAGATCGTGTTCGCGATCTCACACACTTCATGTAGACAACGACTTCTTCAGAGATCCCTGAAGATGCGTGAGATGCCTTCAAGGTTAAGGGCACCAAACGACAGAAGATTGTTGGTAGTGCCCTTGGGGCAATCCCCACGTATGACTGCTAACTGGTTGGACGGGATACGTGCGAAATCATTCTCTTGAGCAGTGAACGCTATGTGCCAGACTCAGCCTTACCAGAATTTTTTATTGGACTTTCACAAGATGTTCCTGGGGAAAACTGTGATCAAGGACTACCCTTAATAATACTTCAGAGAGCATGCACTCAGCCGCTTTACACACGCGAATACACCAACCAAAGCAAACAGCTTCACTGCTGGACAACATAATCACCAACCAGAGTCACTACGTAGATCTGGCAACGAATATATCACCCTGGGCACAGTTAGCAGCTGATATTGGCCCTCGATTTCACTTGCCATTTGTTATGGAAATAAGGACACACGCGACACATACACACAGACAAATCGCACATACCTCACAGGTTCTTCAAGTGATTTCCACATCCGCATTACGGAGGGGTACTCGCTGTGTCTTTGACCATCGTGTATGACTGTTCACGGTATAACAACAACACTCCAGTTAGTTTGAGGATATCAAATGGAAAATCGAAGCCAGTAATTGATGCAAATCATAAGCATACCGTGGCTGTTAGCATTAAATCCATGGTTAAGCCACGACCAACCATGAGTTATCGGTTTCTCAGGGTTTCGACCCTTTTGGAGAGCCTCTATTAAGCGATTTAAATCAGCAAATCCACATTGTACAAGCTTCAAATGAGGTAGTCATCACCTGGCACGTGTACGTGGGTTTAACCCGCGGTGTGTGGACGGTTTACTAATAGAATGCGTGGGTTCATGGCTCACCTGAGGTCACCAAGTGATGAGCTCGGGCACAAACAAGGCTAGATAGTGTGTGCTGTGTGTGCGTGTATGTGATCAATCTAAATGCGTGTAGACCGTTTGGGATGGGGTGGGTGACAGGGACCCGCACACCTTTTCCGAAGTGGTGTCACTATTGTCCACTCAGTAAATCGTGCCAAACAACTGACAATTGCAGGCCATCGGAGCGATTCACCGCTTGTGGCGTACCAGCGATCAGCAAGGCATCTGCCAGTAGACGTTTTTTGCGGTTACAGAAACCACCTTTTAGCACAGTCGGGTGGTCGAAGTCAACTTGATGTTGTTTGACGATCGCGTGTGCAGCAATGGTCGAACCGCGTTCTAATTTCCGAAGTTGCTCAGCGTCGGTAGGGGGCTTCTTACTACACCTCACATGTTCTTCAGTGCGCGTTTAAAGTTGCCGGGCAGTCTGTCAAATGTACGAGGCTTGACAATCTTTATAGTTGAATCGGTAAACACAGTTTGACTGCTTCAGAACTGTTCGTTTGTCCTTTAAGTGGACCAACTTATTCGTTAACGTGTTTCTGGCTTTAAGTGCCATTCTGATATTGTACTGATCGAGGACCCGTCTAAGATCCTCCGGTGTATCCCTCCTGTGCTATCCATAGCATAACTGAGTTGGACGGAGCAGCTACTAATGTTATCGCGTGCCACATATTTAGACATTGTTCAAGGATCAGTTCAAACAGATGTAGCATTTATCAGTGTCAGCACGGAAGCTAGAACCGCGGAATAACCGCTTGTGTGTATGTAGGCCTTCATGAATAGCTCATCGGGTTACATACTCACGTACATCTCCGGCAGAAGCACTAAGTAAGAGACAACTCGGGCTGTCGTAACCATCCGACGGGATTAAGCTAACCTGTGCCAGTAAAAGTTTCAGAAAAATGCCGAATGCGTTTGATGATTTGTTGGACAGTACTGTGTAATTTACATTTCTGTATTATTGAGAAAGTAGAAGTTGCCCACCAACCACGGAATATCCACTCTATATTTTTGTAGGCGATGTGTCCACCCATAACGATGTTTGTGGTCAGCTGAGATATAAACGAATAAATCTAACCATAAATATTTTACGGCATATGATGTGCAAACTTTTCCAGTGGTCAAAAGTTAGGTACTCGGACGATTTGCGGAATTCAGTGTTGGTAATTATACACCTATAGGTTTCTTAGTGGAAACCCAGTTTTATTAATGTGTAAGCGGCAATGTAGGTAACAGTAATCCCACACGGTTTCGTGGATTTAGTCTGCGTCGAAAAACTTGCTGCACATGTGGAGTAAACAGCCTTCGTTCAGGTGAAGATACTGATCTAAAATACTTCTGGGTAACTGATCGCACTTCTGCTACAATATTTGTATGTGATTATCGAGTTCTTAACATACACAAAACTGAAGGAAATAAATGAATGTTTGATACCCCAATGTTTATAATGAGCTATTGCATCAAGTGCCACATGTGCCTGCCACTAGTTCTTTACGGTTACGGTGTTCAGCTGCGGTTAATTTCGTTGAATGTGAGATTGATCTTACACAGTTGTATTTTCCTCCCGATGCGACCCACCACATGAGCTCCAGTAAAGATGGCTTCCTCTGCGGTAACGTGTGTTTAAGTCAGTGAATTTTGGTGTATCCTATTTCGTTGCCCCCTATCATATAGACCAGCGCTGCAGCTCTGAGTGCTAGAATGGAGTGTAATGTCTGTACCTGAGGAAGATGCTGTTCAAGATGAGCTTCAAGCCAGAAAATGGGTGGCAGTAAGGCGAAAGTGATTACTCTCAGAAGGCTGTCCTTAACAGAGGAACACATTACCCATCCTTGCATCGTTCCATATAGACCGTAAAAAGGGACAGCTACCTAAAAACGCCGGGAAACCATTTTTGAGAATTACAATTGATCTACCGGTATCTATCTGAAACAGTACCGTGGAAGCACGTAGAATATATAGTTCACATAGACAGCTAACCTGCAAACGGGACATTGTACCTTTGGTTATGATATTTAGTGCGAAACACAACGCCGACGCAATAACCAATTCTTGCACATTTTTTAAAACACAAAACTGGATAATCCTATAGGGAGGGAGTATCCATTCTGACACAGAAATGCCAAGGAAGCTAATTTTACAGTGCAAAACGGATTACGAAGATCACCATGGTGTTTCTGTCGGGAGAAACCTGCAAAAACAGTTTTTGCCCAAAATTTAATGTCTTGGAAGCTTTCGAGTATAAGCCATTATCCTTACCGCAACAAAAACATGACGCGGGGAAAATTCTGCATATTTCCTCAAATAAACCCTAAAACATTTCGCAATAATGTGCTTGATGTTGCTCTATGCAAAAACGGTAGTTTACAACCGAGTTCGACCATCAGATCCTAGTCTGCGTACCACGAAATTGCCGGAAGATATACTCTGCTTTTGATAACGCAGAGGATAAGGCTTTTGGCGTTGGAATATATACAGTTTGTTCATGCTACATTAGGCACCAATTTGTGCTGGAGGCTGGAGTGAGATTATCAGCAACGTGAAAGTTGCCTCACTGTCACATCCTACTTCTTCACATCCTACTTCTTCGCATTATCTCGTGAATGCGGATTTGCTGTGTAACACCAACATTGAGGTTGGTACTTTGGCGTGGACACCGCAGTTCACCTTGTGGCTGTACAATGAATCCACCTTATCTGGAACATTATAGACTACGTTCCATAGAATAACAATATTTTATTCATTTTCATCGAGAACGCGGCTCGACTAGCTTAACGCCTATTTAAATTATGAAGGTCGATTGAATTTCCTGCTGCCGTTCGTCCTCTTTGTAGTTCAGCGTGCGGCCGTGCTAAGAGTTCTCCCACGTCCACTGCCATACAGTATCTATTTGTTGTACTGAAGTATTCCCGTTTTACGTCGAGTAAATCATGGAATAAACTTTGTTTGCACATCCGCCGTCTTTTAACCACGACTTCTGAATTGCGTTGGCGTTTGTCTTGGGAATCTTTGAGCGTACGTTCCAAACGTCGAAAAACTGGCTTCATATTATTGATTTACCCATCCTGCTTATCAGGTGTACTGCTTTCTGTTGTTTGTTGCAACTAATTTTGTACACTATATCCATTTTTTCCACATACGTACAGCCAAATTTACTTACTCTTAGCAACAAATTTTCTATCTAGTTCCAGTAACCGACTAATACTTATATTTCTTCAACTTTTACTCTTTTATTTCAACCCGTCAGACCACAATCTGAAGACAGGAGCGTAGATTCGAAGACAAGCTCCGTGAGTTTCCGCATCCTGAACACCGATCCGGATGACCCTGGGTACTTGCTAAAGCGGCTTCAGCTGTTAATCCAGCTTGCATGCGTCGCTACTGAGAATACCGCAGTAATATACCCCGATATTCCGCCACCTATTTCGCTCCCGCCCCACTTCAGGGATTTGGTGGTTAAACCACTGGTAGAGGCCCTTATGACAGGTTAAACAGCGCACTTTAGATTTTCATTGTATCGGTAAGAAAATGGCTGAATCAGGCCCTTGACAACCTGCAAGTAGATCTTACCCCATCTTAGTCGTTCCACGGTTTGAGATAATTGGGTAAGTACCACGCAATCGATATCAAACTCACGCCTCACTTCCGGGTTGAGAAATTGCCAGAAGTTGCACGAGTAGGTATTTCTCCATGCATATCGGCGGGTTCTTCGGATAACTTGACATGACCCACCGACTCAGTCGTGCAGCACCCACCCACCACCGGAAAACGTTCCAGGTGGGGGAAAACACAGAAGCCATAACTGCCAGTTTATCATGCTCCTAAAGCTCCTCAGTCTTGCCCCGTGCCCACAGAATGTACGCATTCTAGGTCACGCTCAAAAACACAGCACTATTAGCATCGATACACACTTGGGACCAAGGTGCGAAAATGCAATAAACCGTGCAGTTTCTCAACTGCCTCGGGAGAAGCGCCTGCCAGGAGGTAATGAGGACAAACGTTGCTGGCAGCCCTACTCTTGGTTGTCCATTTTCGTCCCCGATGGAGATTCTAGGTTGCGTCTTGTATTAGCCACTGGCGCCGAAGTTGATATCGTACCACCTAGGAAGTAAGTTACGTCTCCCTTGACACTCTACAAGCTCCAGGCTGCCAATAACACTCCGATACATACTTCTGACGCACACACCCACATAAGGTGGATGCAAGTCTTCGTCCTGCTTCCCTCTGGGTTTTCATTGCTGCGAATACACTAGATGTCTCCCTAG
The DNA here is from genome assembly GCA_008508345.1 of Paragonimus westermani. Lineage (NCBI taxonomy): Eukaryota > Metazoa > Platyhelminthes > Trematoda > Plagiorchiida > Troglotrematidae > Paragonimus > Paragonimus westermani. Next base: position 25,278 of record QNGE01005070.1, on the reverse strand, counting down.
ACATGAACATCTTGAAATAGTTCAGACTAGCTGTCTTCTCAGGCCATCGCAAGCTCCGAGATTCTTTAAAAAGTACATCAGTTATAAACATGGTTTTCTTGAAGTCTGTCCTGGGTCCGATGAGTGCCAAATCGGACTGAGATGATTGATGCTATCAGCGCTGTATGAATTCCAAGAATTTGCTTTCTTATCAAACGAGCCTTCTGTTGTCGTTATGAACGTGCTCCACTACATCAAGGCAAAGGGCCTATCTTGTTCCCGGCAACCAGGAGGACAGGTATCAGATGCTCGTGCGAATTTCGGCATCTGTCATATCTTGGTATAGTCCACCCATAGACGTATCCCCTGCACATGGTGTCAAAGGAGAAAAAGTGAGATAAGCGTCATTACGGAGGCTGCCGTAAACTGAGCAATGCCACCGCTCAAGATGGATTCTCCGTGATGCACGTCCATGATCTAGCTGGCCGTCCCACATACGGAACGATTTCAAGCGAAACCGTCCAAAGCCACGCCGAAAAACTGCCGAATAACTGTTGTGCAGTTGGGTATACCCAAATTGGTTAGTACCATTCCATTCGACCTGTTCGGACTTTTGCGTATACACTTTGAACTCAGTAACGCTGCACAGACTTGCCGTCTACTAACCAAAAAATCGATCGAAGAGTAGAATCAGAACTCACATACGTAGATGACAACCTCAGGGCTAGCATTTCTCCGGGAGAGCAAATCATCCACCTGAAAACGTTGTTTCAGCGTCTAGTGTCATACGGCGTCCTTACTAACGGAGCTAACTCCGGACATGGTTGAACCTAATCGAAGTTGTAGGCCACAGAAACTCGGTAGAGGTGATTAAGTGAACTGACTCTAAGGCCAGAGTTATTCGACCATGTCCGCCTCCAAGCACCATCCTCAAGCTGTGCTGCTTCGATGAACCTATGAGTTACTCTCGGCGATTGGCCTCAGCTATACTCATGCAGCCTCCGATTGGTTGACCGAAGTGCAACAAAACGTAACCCAAACTAAGCCAGTGAAACCATTACTACCTTCGATACAGTACAGGAGACCCTCGCCGCTGCAGTCGTGCTGTTTATCAGGTATGTAGTGATCGGTCCATCGCAAAGCAACATTAGGCAAGCAATATCTTCGGCTGTCCAGCTTGGTCTTGATAACACACAGGGAGGTTTTTCGGTAACTAATTTCAAAAGGTGGGGCGCATTTGAACCGTTGATAACCTGCAGTTGAAACAAAAGAGTTGCTGAGAAAAATGCAACTAACAAACGGGCGTCCTGAAAAGTTCATGGATATACAGCTCGATAAACGTGTGTAATGAACCAGTCGAAATAGCTCGAAAGAAAGGTTTATTTCTTTTTCTGCAACCCGGAGAAGACCACCTTACAAAAACAAGCGCAAATTGAAGCAAATTCTATCTTTTACTAATGCGTGTCCGCCCAATCACGTCTGTTTCAAAACACCAGTGGGCGGCTGCCTGATAATCACGAAGGCAATTTGCTAGAATGTCCTTCAACATATTGCCTACCAGCGGTTTGGCAGTTGCAGAGACGTTTAAATAGGCGGAACGGAACGATAGCTATTTCAGATGACGTCCGAAACTGGCTAAAATAATTCGTGACGCAACATCTTAGACCTAAGAATCCGCTATTTTTAACTATGCATCGTCGATTGCTAGAAACCATGTGAGACCAGGTCATCAAATTTACCCATATGGATAACTCAAAATGTCGTTATACAATCAGAACTCGGAGATACTGGCACTTAGCGAAGCTATGTTGAGCAGAAGGCGCTAGCCCACGCTATGTCCACAAACGTTGCTGGAGCAACTGAGCTGGAAATATCGATTCACCGATTATCCAAACCCCGACACAACAGAAGATCTGACAAAAGGCCAATCTAAATATCGCGTTAAAGACACAACATCGGGACCGGACGAACGGTCTCGGTGTTGTGCCGTCCGCTATTCGCCAATTCATCTGTTCCGTATTCCACCAATCAACATACAGTTTATCATGTTGCATGTGCTAATGAGAGCAGCCAATGACAGGCTGTGATTTCTTTAATACTGTTGTACACCAATAAATTCGGCGTCTTAATTCATGAATAACAATCTATCACTGCTACCGGTACCAGGTCTTCTCCTCATTACGTGCGTGGTAGGTTTCAATTCAAGTATGATTCCTAGGGTTGTTCGAAGTCACTGATTCTGAGTATCACGAATTAGCGTCGCGGAATGAAACTGCCTGCAAGTGAACGATTAAATCTTCACACTGGTGAGAGTGAAATCAAGGGATTGGTCGAACGATTTGAACTATGGTGCACTATTCTTCGTCATGTGAAGAAGGAAGACCAATCAACTTTCTTCGTTACCGCTGGTGGCCGTGAATTGTGTTATTACTGAAGAATCTGGCTAATCCGAATGCTCCAGCCTGGTTGCCGTTCGACGAACTAAAGAAAGTGCTGTTAAAGCACGTGTTTCTAGTCAATTTCCAGGCCACGGAACGGGCGAAGTTCAATCCATTAATGCGTTCAACTAGTACGAGCATCCGTGAGTTCATTCTGAAAGTGCAAAAGCAGGCTGCTCGTCGCAACTTTGGTGACAAGCTGGAGGAGCATCTACGTGATCGATTGACTGCTGGCGTCAATCACACTGACATTCAGAGTAGATTACTGGTCAAACAAGATGCGACTTTCCAAGAGGCCCGAGACGTCTGCGATCAGAAGGACAACGGCAATGCCGCTACCGCTGATTCAAACGTGACATTATCACAGAAGACCAAAGCGCATACTGCCACCCGAAGTCAACCAGTGAACAGGACTTTTCATGCACCCATCATCAATCCCGGTTCAAAGAAGGTTAACAAGTGTTTCTTGTACGGTGAGTTACACCTACGATCATCTTGTCGACTCCGTAATGCCATATGCCATTTATGCGGTAAATCTGGTCATATTAAGAAGGTGTGTCAGAAATTTCACTTGGGTCAAGTTAGACAGACAACTGCTAGAGAGCCATCCATTACTGTTTATTCATTGCAAATGAAATCTAGGGCAGAGCAGTTTATTTACACATACAACAGGTTCAACTAGATTTGTAGGTATGAATTCATTGTGGACACAGGAAGTAGCGAACCCATTACTTCCATATCGCTATTAGATTGCATAGCCACTGAAGCTCGACTGAGACCAACAAAGATGGAAATACGCAGAGTTACTGATAATCCGTTAGCTCTCCCAAGTGAAGCTGATAAAATTGTAGCGAGAAGGCGTCCAACAAAGCACAATCTTTATTGTCCAAATCGCCAGTCCCATGAAACGCGCGCTCTCTCGTTTATGAGTCATGATTCCAACCCACAACAGCCCCCGTTTTCCGGTCACACGTCGTGTGCACTTCTGACCGGTTTACGTGTGTGATCGGTGCCTTCTATCGGGGGGGTTCCGCTTGCCATTCCTCGTCTGTTTGTCCAATTTCTTTGCGCGGTAGATCGTCCGGCTGCTCGTGCTGTCCTCCATTCACCCAATGTTGGCCTTGACCGTATTCCAAAATCGTGTTGAGATGTTTCTCTAAATGCTGGAAAAACCACGCCTGCGATCTGGCCGTCTGTCGTATTTCGCCTGCCCTGCCTCGCCCGTTGGTCTGATCCAGTCGAGCGATGACTCATCCGGTCGCGCACGTTGTTCTTGATTCGGTCGCAGCAGGCTTTTGAGCATACCTCCCACGCGTTGAGGTATTCGGCCGAACGTTCGGAAACTCGCACCTCCGACCTGACAATCCACGACATAATGGTTGCTGGTAATGCTAATGGGCTGATTTCCCTTCGTTTCTTGTTGTCGGAAGGCAGTTCAGCTATTCTGGTTCTCAAAGCCTTAAAACAGCTCAACTGTGCTCTTTCTTTAAAGACTAATTACAAAATTGTCCATGTGAAGAGTACAAAGCCCAGTTACGCAACCTGATTGTTCGGTGTCCACAACGCTTAGGAGGGATGAAAGCAGAGACAGCAAAACTGGAGACGCAAGGGGACTCAGTGTTTTTAAATCGCCGAATAATACCTTTTGGAATGAGAGAACATGTGCAACAACTGAGGAACCGGAGGATTTTATGAACGCCCTGCATGGTAGCAAAGTGTTTTACAACAATGACCTGATAAACGCACGCTTACAAATTCCATTGGTGTATGATTCTAAGGCGATCACTACGATTAATACCTCTTTGAGATTAGTTCAGGATAAGTTTTCACCGTTTGGATTACACGCATCAACTTGGATATTCCGGGCTGCGATTGATGAAGTGATTACCGATTTATTAGGAGTACGCGCTTATCAAGTTGATGTAATTATATACGCTGACAGTGCAGAGGAGCATGATAAGAGGTTGCTTTCACTTCTGAAACGATTCGGGGATAAGAACACAGCTATAAATTCTTCCAAGTGCGTGTTCCAATTGCAGGAACTGAGTTTTCTTGGTTTTACCATATGCGATAAAGGATACAGGCCGGACCCTAACCGGTACAAAGCCTTGGTTACCGTTACATCGCCAAGAGACCAGGATGGGCTGAGATCAATAATGGGATGTTTGCAGTACTATTCTCGTTTTATCCTCAACTTTTCGACGGAAGCACAACCATTATTTGCAGTTCAGTCAGCAGGAGCGTGGTCATGGACTCAAAAAGACAAAATTCTTCTGCAAGAATTGATAAAAGCTGTGACTAAAAGGCCGATGTTTCCCCCATTTACTATGTCCAAAATTACCGTGCTGATCACCAATGCATCCAGTGTTGGCATTGGTGCAGTGTTGGAACAAGAGGGATATCCGATCATTTGCATATCACGTTTGTTGGATAAGGCTGAGCAGGGAGTGATAAACAGATTGGGTGCGGATATCATACAGTTGAGCAAGGATATTCAAAAAAACTAAAGGAGGCGTTAACAGTCAACTGGGCTGTCAGGAGGTTGCATAAATATTTGTTTGGTATTATATTGTAGTGAGATCACCTTCGACGTCCCCAAAATTCTAAACTCCCCGCGACGTGAGATTTGTCTTGCCAGTACCACCGCGCCGGTCCACATTACCTTAAATATGTTAACTCACTACAAACCACTAGCATCAAAGTTAGTGGGCCGGCATAATTATCTCAGTTATGCTCTCAGCTGTGTAATAAATTCGCACTATCTCTACTCCTGCAGAATACATTCACTAGGATAACAATGTTGAGCTATTACCGTTAGGAACGCCGCCTAATTCTGAAGTTTGACTGAAATTTTCCGTCGACGCACTCTTCCACTCTGGCGTCTGCTGTGCGGTTGTGCTCAAGGTGCTCTCACGTCCAGCTACCTAGCACCCCGTAATTGTTACTTTGAAGTCTGTTGTGAACGATGAGTAAATCAATAAATAAAGTTTGTTTGCAGATTCACCGTTTTCTCCCTGCGACTTTTGATTCACGGTAGCATAAGGTTGGGGAAACTCTGGGCGTACAAATTCAGGATCTACCACTACAAGATTCAAAATTTTTACTGATCACCAGGCTCTATAGTATTTATTTGACCCCCACAAATCAATTCAAAATCATCAGCGGCAATGATACAGCGATGGAGTCTAGTTTTAGCAGCATACGACCATGACATCGTTTATCTTCCTGGTAACCAGTTTCTTCAGGCGGATATGTTTATCACGATGGACCCGTTTTTCAGCCGCTGAAGCTTGTTTGCTTGCTTCGCCACCTATTCCAATAAGCCGAGAGGACTTGATCGTGACAAATGAAAACTATTATGGCACGGTAAGTGCCGCGATGACCAAGGGTTGGTTGTCAAATATTAAGAAGAAACACCCAGTATTATTTCAGAACCCAGGGAAGTTGTCAATACAACCTGATGGTGTGCTGTGTCGGAGAGATCATTTGGTTATTCCACCACCGCTACGAAAGGCGATATTGGACGACTTGCATGAAGGTCACCTGAGCGTGGAGAAAATGAAATCCCTGTTTCGACATATGTGTTGGTGACCGAAAATAAACTCCGATATCAAGAGCATTGCAATGAACTGCCACTCCTGCCTCCACAAAATAAAGACAAGGCCGAAGAATTGGACACCTTAACCGGACAGCTACCTACCATGGCAACGGGTGCACACAGACTATTGTGGACCACTTATTGGTAACTATCACCTTCTGGTGTTGATTGATTCACACTCACGGTGCCAGAAGTATTTATTACACCCTCACCTTCCACGGCATTTAACATGCAAGCATTTTGTGAATGTTTCAGTCGCCAAGGCATTCCGCATTCATGGTGACAGACAACGTGTCAGAATCTTGTTCCGCTGAAACGAAACAGTGGCTTGACAGCATCGGGTGTTGTCAATTGCGAACGGCGCCTCGACATCCATGTTCAAACGGGGCCGCAGAAACTCTGGTGAAAACGGTCAAAAGTGCCGTGAGTTCCCCTAATCGGAAAACATATGCTGGACTGGATGTGTTTCTCGATAACTTTCTGCTTCAGTACAGAAATGCACCCCAATGCACAACGAAGGAGAGCCCAGTTGTGCTATTTAAATCAAGGCGACTAAGAATATCACTTCAGTGTGTAGATTCAACGGATGTGATACATTTTCGTGGAGACGATTTGCGACCTACCAGAGGATTGAGCACTCGCCAGCTACGCAGCACAATGGTAGAAATTACTGACCTGCACGATGCCACAATTCATCGGAGAAACACTGACCAAATCCAGTTTCGACGCACTGAAAAAGTGACCATGCAGGAAGCAGAACACCCTGTATTGCAGGAGTTCGATGCCCCGAGAAGATCAGAACGATTGGCAAATATGAATGCGGAGGCTTCTAGAGGAGAGGAAGGTTGTGGTGGGAACATTGATTCACCGATTATCCAAACCCCGACACAACAGAAGATCTGACAAAAGGCCAATCTAAATATCGCGTTAAAGACACAACATCGGGACCGGACGAACGGTCTCGGTGTTGTGCCGTCCGCTATTCGCCAATTCATCTGTTCCGTATTCCACCAATCAACATACAGTTTATCATGTTGCATGTGCTAATGAGAGCAGCCAATGACAGGCTGTGATTTCTTTAATACTGTTGTACACCAATAAATTCGGCGTCTTAATTCATGAATAACAATCTATCACTGCTACCGGTACCAGGTCTTCTCCTCATTACGTGCGTGGTAGGTCTCAATTCAAGTATGATTCCTAGGGTTATTCAAAGTCCCTGCTTCTGAGTATCACAGCAATTCATTGGTTTGCTATGGTATTGGTGAGGAGATGTGTTGTGACTGTATGCTTCTCCATACCCTGTCCACTTCTACTTGCGAGTCATATAGAGTCTGCATGTTTTGTTTGCGACTGACAAGAGTAAACAAACTTTTCATGTATAGTAACCTGTGTTCTTTCTGTTTTGATTAAGTTGTTAAAGCAAACCCAGTATGTGGGACAACTGGCTGGGATATACCAAGCTAGTCGCACCTCGCTTCATGTGAGGGGCAGTCTTCGAAATGTCGCATAACCCGTCACACACGGAAATGTGCACTTCGCTTTGAACGACTTTACCTCGATATATCTGGCGCTACGTGAATCAGGAGTCAGGGTGTCGGGCCTTTCGCGGCCTTGCATGCCAACGTATAAAGGTCAGCCGACACACGAACAGCCCCGCTGGGATATTTTACAATTCCCAACAATCGCTATGAAAATACCCACTTGGGCCTCTTCCGGTTACTGTTATCTTCTTGAGGTTAGTCTCATCTTCTAACGTGTATTGAAGGGTACACTTGCCGAACAGAAGCCATACCGCTGTCATAGATATGAAAGATATCAGTCGCTGAGGCTGGTATCGACGATAGGATAGGACGTTTTGGTTATCCAGTGGTGACCGCAATTGAACGCTTTTATAACGAGCAACTTCTGGATGTGCACCTAACACGCACCACATCATACCGCTCGAAATTGAATGGTCCAGCAGAATTTCTACGTCGGTTGCTCAAAGCATCGTTACCACCTGGTGAACAGAAGTTAGGACGAAGGCTTTTGCTGCTATTTCTACTCAGCGTTCGTCAAGTCATCAGAGATGACAGAGCAATTTCAACGCCGCTAGCTGGCTTCTTTCAACCGAGGAAAAAGTCGTTGAAGGCGATCAAAATACTCTAACAAACCGGTGGGTTACATTTGGCCGCTAACGGCAAATGCCGCAAGAATTTAGCAGTTCCCGCTTCAAGTTCCTCTAAAGAACCCAGCATTTGTGAGCGCGTGTTTGTGTGAACAGACTGTGCTAGAAGCCGCTGCAGCAATCGCATAAAGAAAACATTAGGGTCATCAAGTAGTCCGTGAATCTCATGCGACCTAGGTTTTCGTCAACATTACACAGTTTCAACCAAAGGCTTCAAAACCGCTTTTATCAGATCACCTCCCATCGTGGCAAAAAAAGCAACAACCTCGTAGCCCCCAGCAACTACAAACGTCCTATCAGCCTCCGATTTGCCTTTCGCATATGGCAGCTACCAGCCATCCATTCAGCTTAAACCTCGCTCACGGAGTCCCGTTCATCGTCCCCCATGCTATGTGAAGTAATTAGCGTTTTGTTTGACAGTTGTTACACAGTCGGCAGTTGATTGTGCATTGGTCAGCAAATGACAGTTCCTCAGGGGTGCACCTATCCGGTTCCTGTTGTACAGAACAAAGTCGCACACAAAATATCACCTAACGCTCCTGTGACTCAGAAGTGACCTGGACTACAGGGCCTCCAGTATCCAGTCACCCGAAGCCATCGAAAAGCAAATAAATTGCTGTTCGGTTCGAACGCCCAAAGTTAGGAAAGAAATAAAAACGCAACTTCAGAAGTCATATTAGAAAGACGGTATATGTGCCAACAAACACCACTTGGAGACAGTGATCAACCTCTGTTAGCCTTTGATCTTATCTGTAACTGGTTAAAACAACCGGTAGAAAGGTTTACAGTTCGAAACTTTAATAGAGCTGATTTAAAGGCATGAGAAACTACCTAGGTTCACTGAGAATATACCTAAGCTCACTTCTGCTTGATAATGACTTCGTGGGCCTGAACTACCGTACGTTTTAAAGCGCACTTAAAAGCAACTACTCACTTGCACCGCGCAAGCTGTGCACACTCCCCACTCAGGCAAGCCTCTCGCCTAGAATATGCGTATACTCGATGACCGTTCCCATGATTTTTGCGGAGCGTTGGCTTAAAGGAAACTCAGAGGACCTCAGCGCGTTCGACATACTTCGGACGAGGAGCAGGCGGAAAGTCCGTGACCACACAAAATCCGCATAGGGAACGATGCTTCCCAGAGCCCGCGAGAGAAAATCGTCCTACTCAAGGGTAAACGATGAGCAAGGAAGAGCACAAGTTCAGCTTTATAGTTGAGACAGCCGGATGAGAACATCTCACCTGATTCCCCAGTTTCCTCCGAATTATTCAAGGAGTACTACTCGGCAATCCAGAACGTCGCATCCGCGAGCAGGCATCCTGTCCTACCGCTGCAGAAGTTCAGGCAACCACTCGTGACCGCCATGTTTTCTGGGCTAGATGTTGATGACCCTCAACTCAAGGTTAATTCAAACAGTGCAATGGGTCCTGACATGATCCATCCCAGAATACTCAAGGAAGCAGCTGTTAGTCTGGGTAAACCTCTTTATAAGCTGTTTAAGCAAACACTCCGGACTAGCATCCTCCCTAGCGCATGAAAAGAGGCGACGGTTACACCCACATCCAACGCGGAACACGGGCAATCTCTGGCTAGCCATCGGCCAATCAGCCTTACTGGCATTCCGTGCAAAATAATGGAGCGTCTATTAGACCGCGCAATTCTCAACCACTTCTTATCAAATAATCTTTTCTCTTCCACCCAGCATGGCTCCCTTCCTAATCGGTCATGAATAACAAACATGCTTATTTTCATGGATAGCCTGACGGAGGCCAAAGAACATGGCCTCATCTCAGTTGCTATCTTCTTTGATTTCCCCAAGACTTTTGACCGTGACACACGCGGCATCCTGAAACACAGAGTGGAAGCCTATGGTATTCAAGGAGGGGTTCTTCGTTGCATTGTCTCTTTTCTTGATAAGGGAACGTTTAGAATCAAGATCGGATCGGTCATTTCGTTTCCCTCTTTCATTTCTGCGGGAGTTCCTCAAGGGTCAGTGTTAGGTCCTTTGTTATTCCTCAATTAAATCAACGACCTTACGAACAATATTTCCAGTAACACTCTCTTATAGGCAGACGACCTAAAAATCTGGAATGCCACTGATCCGAGTGCACTACAAATTGATCTTGACGCGATCAAGCGCTGGTCGGACGATTGGCGTCTCCTACTAAATGACAATAAATGTGTTCACATGTCACTCAGTGGAGATTCTGGCAATGCCTTCGTGTCTCATAATGTGTTTAGCACGGTGGATATCCTGAAAATCGATCTGAAGAAAGATCTGGGCATCTTGTTGTCGTCTAACTTATCCTTTACGTATCAGCATGAGATGGCGGAGGGGATTTGCCTCTCTTATGATGATTAAGCGTACTTTTACCCGCATAGACCGTACATTGAGCATGCGAATCAGGTCGTGTATACCGACCTGTAGAGAGACATATTGGTTTTTGAGCGTGTCCAGCGCACGGCTACCAAGATGGTCGCGGGCCTGAGTAATGTTACTTACGAATCCCGACTTGAAATTCTTCAGCTGTACCCACTGGAATTTCGAAGATCACGTGGTGGTTTATACTCACATACGCCTTTAGAGTTGGTCTTGTAGAACAGTTTTCCACTGTAGCGCATGGTGACGGCCGGCGTGAACTTAATATGAAGCTTTTCAAGCTTTGTACTTGGACCTGTCTCCGGCGGCAGTTCTTTTCTTACCGGGTTTACTATTGGAACAGCCTTCCTTTCAATGTCATCAGCAGCACTTCTAGCGATCTTTTCAAAGCCTCGCTCCATTCTCATTTATCTTAAATTGCATTATGCGAGTAATCTGATTTTGTTCTTGGTATTCACTGTAATTCTCGAGAGCAGTAATACTCCTTGTTTTCATTTATCGCCTTTCAGTTCAACAGACGCCCGCTGACACTGAGCAGGAAAATCCGACTGGAACCGAGAATTTTGGGTCCCTGTCTCAAACCCGTTTATTAATCGCTAAAATGGCTGCAAACTGAATGTGGAACACCTTAGTTTTTAACAAAAATGCCAAAACGTGCCTGTTCGTCAAAATCACCCACTATGACCATACAATCGTAATTTGAACGATAACTCACCGGCCACTACTTCTCACGGAGTACGCTGGCAAACCACGAATTACAAATGGCTGGCAATTTCGAAGATGCGCCCACGAGTTGACGGTCATGTTTCGTGACCGAACACAAGTCTTGACACGAGTCTCGACTTGAGATTGTTGACTTTTACCCACTTGAATTTCGAAGACTCCGCGGTAATTTAATACCCACACATTTCTTCTTCAGAGTAGGTCTTGAAAAACAGGTCTTCGCTGTAGCGAATGATGACGGCCGGTGAGGACATAATAGGAAGCATTTCAAGCTTCGTCCTCGAACATTTCTTAGGCAGCAGTTCTTTTCTTACAGGGTTATTAACTAATGGAACAGCCTTCACCCCGAGGTCGTCAGCAGCACTTCTAGGGATCGTTTTAGAGCTTTGCTTGTTTCTCATTTATCCGAAATTGCATTATGCGAATATTCTTTCTCTGTTCTTGGTATTCACTATAATCCTCAAGAGCGGTGTTACACCCTGTTTTCACTGATCGCCTTTCAGATCAGCAGAATCCCGCTGACACTGAGCAAGGAAAACCGACTGGATCTGGGAACATTGGACCGGTGCCTTGACCCCGTGTATCAAAAGCTGAATCTCTGAAGTGGTGTGCATAGCTCATTGGGCCTTGGACTCATGTTGGTTTGTGCTGTTTCCTTTGCAGGACTGTTTTTTGAAGCCCTGCTTCGAAACTTCGCTGTTCCCAACTGTCTTCACGTTGCTCAAATTTGGACTACATGTGTAAACAGCTATCCGCGCGGACACAATCTGCTTGCACATTACAAGAGGAATTCGAAATAACGGATAATATTCCCGGCAACGACCACCTATATGCCGACGACCTAACTACCTGAAATGCTACTGATCCCTGTGCAATACACATTGGTATCGACGCGGTTGAGCGCTGGTTCGACGACTGGAGTTACCCATCAGTTGACAATACGTGTGTGCACACCTCACTCGGTAGAGATTCTGACAATGCCTTCATGAATCCTAGTACGTTTAACACAACAGAGATTAGGGAAATCGATCTGAAGGGAGATCTGGGCACGTGGCTGTCGGCTGTTGTATTCTTCGCACATTACCATGAGATGACGGCGAATAAGTGATCGGCCTTTCTTAGGACCATTAAACGTAGTTTTTCCCGCATAGACAGGGATACGTCTCAAACGCTTTACAAAGGTTGTGTAAGGCCTTATTCGATTATGCTAATCGTGTAATGCGTATCGGCCTGAAGGAAGGCGTACTGACTGTCGAACATGTCCAGTTCGTGGATATAAAACTGGCCAAACAGATAATAAATGTGACGCACGATTCTGAACCCGGTTTCAGACATTCATTACACTTCCCAAGAGCGGTGCTGCCACTTACATTTGTCGACTGACTTTCAGATGCCCGCTGACGCTGAGCAAGAAAAGCCGACCGGTTTTAGCAAACTCGGGTCCCCACCTCGAACCCGTGTACCAATCGCATAGGGCCAGGTTTCCCGGAACCAGTGGGACTTTCTCGCTTAATGTCAAGCGATCACCTGTTGATCTGAAAGGTAATCATTGAAAACAACGCGTAAAGCTACTCTGGGGGAGTGCAGTTGTAGATGTCACTTCGGACAGGACAGTCATAACTGACACATTCCTTTTGTCCGCGCTAATTACCGCATCGACACTTCGTATGTGTTACCTCAACGTGGTCCGATGGCCCGCGACCTTTTCACCCTACAATCCGAAACGCAAAGTGACCTCGTGAAACAGACGTGTTCATTCGTGATGCACCTGGCACGGTGGACCATCCCAATCATGTCGACACCACAGGTGCCTGAACAATCTTCTCTCACTCATTCCCTCCCCACACACATACACAAACTATCTCACTCTTGGTGGACCTGTCATTGATCATGTTCACGATCAAACCAAAAGCTGCCAGGCCCTCCGACATGTAGAAACAAGTGGATGTTTGAGACGCCAAACACAACAGCGTCGTGCATGTACTGGAGGACATGAACTAAGTGGTACACAGTGGTACCGAAAGGATTTTGGCTCCGAGGCTCGTACTGCCTCAAACGGCAAAGGAATTACGAGTCAAGGATTACACTGACGTCAACCCTGCTCTCTGGAACTCCCTCAAAAGTCTCCGCATATTCAAGCAGTGATCCGCAACGATCATGTGTACAGAACTAGCAGGATTTTGATAAGCTAAAGCATTTGGTTATCTAGCTTATTATTCGTTTATATATGTCACACTGCTAATTACGTGTTATACATGCATGCTTTTTATTGACGTCATCATCTTTTGGTGATAAGTAACTCTAACGTCAACACAGTAAATGCCAAGAACAGAGTTACATTTGTTGCTTACTGAATATTCAAGTGAGTAAGAATAAAGCGACACTTCCAAACGATCTCTGGAAGCGCTGTTATCGACCTCAGAATGGAGGCCGTACCAGAGATTAATAACCCTATAAGCACTGTAGCATACTGCCTAAAATACTGGTCATGCACGATCGATCGGGAAGGAAGCCATGGTGATCAGGATGGAAAAGGTTACTTGGGAAGAAGTGCACGTTGTAACCCACGCTCCACTGTCTTGCACGGGATACTGATGAACCTGGCCGGCCGATAACAAGCAGGAGAACAACAATTTCTCTAGGGGGGTATTTGGAGATGTCACTTCGGACAGGACAGTCATAACTGACACATTCCTTTTGTCCGCGCTAATTACCGCATCGACACTTCGTATGTGTTACCTCAACGTGGTCCGATGGCCCGCGACCTTTTCACCCTACAATCCGAAACGCAAAGCAACCTCGTGAAACAGACGTGTTAATTCGTGATGCACCTGGCACGGTGGACCATCCCAATCATGTCGACACCACAGGTGCCTGAACAATCTTCTCTCACTCATTCCCTCCCCACACACATACACAAACTATCTCACTCTTGGTGGACCTGTCATTGATCATGTTCACGATCAAACCAAAAGCTGCCAGGCCCTCCGACATGTAGAAACAAGTGGATGTTTGAGACGCCAAACACAACAGCGTCGTGCATGTACTGGAGGACATGAACTAAGTGGTACACAGTGGTACCGAAAGGATTTTGGCTCCGAGGCTCGTACTGCCTCAAACGGCAAAGGAATTACGAGTCAAGGATTACACTGACGTCAACCCTGCTCTCTGGAACTCCCTCAAAAGTCTCCGCATATTCAAGCAGTGATCCGCAACGATCATGTGTACAGAACTAGCAGGATTTTGATAAGCTAAAGCATTTGGTTATCTAGCTTATTATTCGTTTATATATGTCACACTGCTAATTACGTGTTATACATGCATGCTTTTTATTGACGTCATCATCTTTTGGTGATAAGTAACTCTAACGTCAACACAGTAAATGCCAAGAACAGAGTTACATTTGTTGCTTACTGAATATTCAAGTGAGTAAGAATAAAGCGACACTTCCAAACGATCTCTGGAAGCGCTGTTATCGACCTCAGAATGGAGGCCGTACCAGAGATTAATAACCCTATAAGCACTGTAGCATACTGCCTAAAATACTGGTCATGCACGATCGATCGGGAAGGAAGCCATGGTGATCAGGATGGAAAAGGTTACTTGGGAAGAAGTGCACGTTGTAACCCACGCTCCACTGTCTTGCACGGGATACTGATGAACCTGGCCGGCCGATAACAAGCAGGAGAACAACAATTTCTCTAGGGGGGTATTTGGAGATGTCACTTCGGACAGGACAGTCATAACTGACACATTCCTTTTGTCCGCGCTAATTACCGCATCGACACTTCGTATGTGTTACCTCAACGTGGTCCGATGGCCCGCGACCTTTTCACCCTACAATCCGAAACGCAAAGCAACCTCGTGAAACAGACGTGTTAATTCGTGATGCACCTGGCACGGTGGACCATCCCAATCATGTCGACACCACAGGTGCCTGAACAATCTTCTCTCACTCATTCCCTCCCCACACACATACACAAACTATCTCACTCTTGGTGGACCTGTCATTGATCATGTTCACGATCAAACCAAAAGCTGCCAGGCCCTCCGACATGTAGAAACAAGTGGATGTTTGAGACGCCAAACACAACAGCGTCGTGCATGTACTGGAGGACATGAACTAAGTGGTACACAGTGGTACCGAAAGGATTTTGGCTCCGAGGCTCGTACTGCCTCAAACGGCAAAGGAATTACGAGTCAAGGATTACACTGACGTCAACCCTGCTCTCTGGAACTCCCTCAAAAGTCTCCGCATATTCAAGCAGTGATCCGCAACGATCATGTGTACAGAACTAGCAGGATTTTGATAAGCTAAAGCATTTGGTTATCTAGCTTATTATTCGTTTATATATGTCACACTGCTAATTACGTGTTATACATGCATGCTTTTT
The DNA here is from genome assembly GCA_008508345.1 of Paragonimus westermani. Classification (NCBI taxonomy): domain Eukaryota; kingdom Metazoa; phylum Platyhelminthes; class Trematoda; order Plagiorchiida; family Troglotrematidae; genus Paragonimus; species Paragonimus westermani. The sequence continues at coordinate 9,595 of QNGE01005070.1, read as the reverse complement.
ATTGACGTCATCATCTTTTGGTGATAAGTAACTCTAACGTCAACACAGTAAATGCCAAGAACAGAGTTACATTTGTTGCTTACTGAATATTCAAGTGAGTAAGAATAAAGCGACACTTCCAAACGATCTCTGGAAGCGCTGTTATCGACCTCAGAATGGAGGCCGTACCAGAGATTAATAACCCTATAAGCACTGTAGCATACTGCCTAAAATACTGGTCATGCACGATCGATCGGGAAGGAAGCCATGGTGATCAGGATGGAAAAGGTTACTTGGGAAGAAGTGCACGTTGTAACCCACGCTCCACTGTCTTGCACGGGATACTGATGAACCTGGCCGGCCGATAACAAGCAGGAGAGACGATTATCTGCTTTCCGTAGATACGTGACAGGAACCTATATCCGGGCATCAGAAACAGCGCTGGCCCTGAGTGTTCGTTCAAACAAACTATGGAGGGCACCGCCAAAACAAGGGCGGTTTATTGAGGATTCGGGAATTAAGTGTGTCTGTTTCCAGAGCACTATAAGGGTTGGTTTTAAACAAGAGATTCTGAGCGTCGAGCACCAAGAAGATAGCTGACATGAGTTTGTCTCATTTTGTTCGAACAAAAGAATCGCCCTTTCCTCTAGACAATGACAAATCTGTTGTTAAACAGTGTTCTGTCTGCTCCCAACTAAAACTGGAACTGTACACTCCTCCTAACAGTCCCTCAATTCGAGCGATACAACCCTTTAAACGTTTTAGTGTGGAGTTTAAAGGATCTACTCCCTCTCCCACTCGCAATCACTGTAAACTAACTGTAAGTGACGAATCCTCCGGTTTCCCATTCGTTTTTTCCTGCCCAGATGTCTGCATCCACTGTCGTTTCCATGTCTGAAATGCTCTCATTCGTTCACTCCGATCAGGGATCTTCGTTTATGTTGCAGCAGCTGAGACAATTTCTTCACGACCGGGGTGTGGCTATTAGCAGGACCATGAGTTACAACCCACGAGGCAACGGTCAAGCTGAAAGGCTCAATGGCATCATATGAAAGACTGTTTCTTTCTGCCTGCGTTCCAAAGCACTGAATGTTGACCAACAGGGGTAAATGCCTCTGAACGCGTTGCACGCTGTCAGGTCGTTGATGTGTACTACTATCAATGCTACTCATCACGAACGTGTGTTTCCATATAGTCGGAAATCATCCGCAGGAACCAATCTGACTCAGTGGCTCGTTATTCCCGGACCAGTACTATGTCAGAAGAATTTCCGAACATCTAATTACGACCATCTAGTAAAAATCGAACTGTTAGATAGTAACCCCGAACATGCACACATTCGACTTTCAGATAGCCTCTGCCAACCGGCTTCTTCTAAGAATACATCTCAACCACCACAACCCATTTTGTCAGACCCTATTTCAAACCATTCAATTGTGGATTTACCTTGTATCATATCAGACACGACTGAAACTGCTAGCGTGACAGAAACAACAGCAACAAAAGTTTAGACCTACTTACTTCGAAATCGCAAGGCGTAACTTGTTCCGTATAGATTGAAAGGCTTCTAGATCCTCCGGTTTGACTGTTAACTTCTGCTTAGAGAATAGACGAGAACGTACATGAAGAACGGGAGGTATGTCTCGCGGAGGCGGCGCACTGGAGGAGGACCCTCCAGTTTCCGAGAAACAGAGGCCATATCAGCCTCGTGAACGACAGCTTTGAAAAAAGGCAGTCTGAGTTCGCTGAGTCAGATACGGGGCTGAGTGCACTTGAGAATGTCCTTAGTGCGTCAGAGCCTGTATTCTAAAAATTCCGGAATGAAGTCTCTGTTACTTCAATTCGGAGCCAGTAACGGATAAGATCAAAAGCTGGCAACGTGGTCAGTCTGCCTCAGCGGTAGTTTGATGACCACTCTATCTACCAAGTGAGCTTCGTTCGCAATAATTTGGTCATGCAAGGAGGGTGACACCACTGGATGTCACCTTGTAAGTAGTGTCCAGGCTCTCTAATGGATCAACATGGCCAAGTATTTCAAAAATCCGCAATCAGAACCCTAATGAGAAGCAGTTATGTAGTTGAGTTTGAGTGCGTTGAAGCCACCTATAATAAGAAGGTTGAAGGAACGTTGGGTATATGTGAGACGGCCTAGGGCGGAAAGAAACGCCTCGTCGCCGGATGCGCTGCATGAAGGCGAACGGTACATAACTGCAACAATGGGCGTGTCATGACTACGAAGAGCTGACGGTTGAACCAGAGTGCGCGGCGTCTTTGGGGAAGTGAAGTCCCCTACGGCAGTTGGCACCGGCATCATCTGGCTTGGAGAGGTAGCACAGCATCCGAATCGTCCACAGGAGGAGTCCGTTCGATGCGGTTCATTACCGCTGATATATGTGAAAAACCGGATCTCCGTCCAATTAAAAACATGAGGAATAATGTTGTAGGCTAACAGTCTGATTTCTGGTAACTTGTTTGGTAGGTTCACAGTTAGTCTACATGTGCTCAAGAGCTGGGTGTGAAAGAGATAGAAGAGCACAAGAAAGAGCTTGGGGAAGCAGTCCTAATAGCAATAGGGAGCGTGTAGACGGTGGCAGAGTTTCGAGAGGTTTCTCAGATTGTTGCAGCCAGCTCGCCACAACCCGGGCGCATGTGAGCATCCCTGTGAGAGGCATTGTCCCCTTCTGTTGACCCAAGGTCGGTGGCCTTCGGACCGCGTTCGCTCTCTGAATTACAGGGGGTGATTGATAAATATGCACCCTGGAAAATCTCAGTGGGATTTAAGATGAGTGGAAAGCTTAGGACAAAATGACCCCGGTCCAGCCGGAGAAAACGGAGGAGGAATGAGGCAGATATGAGAAATTCTGGATGCAGGAGGTGATCTCAACACCCATTGGGCTACAGAGATTAAGAGCAAAATGATTTTCAGCATAACTTTTCCCCGATGGAAGGATTAGCGGTGTAAAGTAGAGGTGGTCTTTACCACCACACGTGCAGCTCCACAGACGATTAACATTCCGGAGAAGTGAACGCAGCTGCTTCTGATGAGAGTGCGAGAGAGTGGGTTAATCTCTCCAGGGGTACTGATAACTTCTTCAGATCAAGGGTTAGGGCTTCCGGGTTAGCTTGAGGTTCAGGGTCAGCCCTGACTTATTCCGGTCGCTCTTGCGATAAGTTACTCGGTGAGATTCGCTTAAGATTAACATGACTTTCTTCACTTCAGCCGTTTTGTTCGGGAATTCCCCGTGCTAATCTTCGCGAGTAACAGCATAAGAAGTCCGAGGGATTTCCTGGTGGGTATGAAGCAGAGTATACCAGTGAAAACCAATTTCGTTGACTCTAAAGTGAAATAGGTCTTCAACACCGCTCTGATTCGCCCACCTGGAAAAGATGTGGTAAAAAACGCTCTCGCAAGCAATTCAGCGATTGATACACGGGTTCGAAACAGGGGTCCAAGGTTCCCGGATCCAGTCGGTTATCCTTTCTCAGTGTCAGCGGGCGTCTGTTGACCTGAAAGGCGGTCATTGAAAGCAGAGTGAAGCACCGCTCTCGGGGATTGCAGTGGATACCTAGAGCGGAGTAAGATTACTTGAATAATGGATTTTTAGACCATTGAGAATCACGCAGTTCTCTGAGATGACCTATGGAGACGCTGCTAACTACATGAGAAAGAGGGCATTTCCAGCCGGTAATAATGTTTTAAGAAAAGAGCTGCTGCATGAAGAAGGGGCGAGAACAAAGCTTGAAAAACTTCATGCCATGTCTCTCCAGGCGTCATTAATCGCCACATATAAGAACAGTTTTACCAGAACTATAAAGCAGAAATGTGTAAAAACTGAGTCACTTCAGAGTCGTCAAAGTTTAAGTGGGTACAACTCAAGACTTCCTAGCCGAGATTAGTTCGTGATAACAACTAGGCTCGCGATTGAAATGNTCAAAATTATGCTTACTTCCAGACTGCTCGAGAGCTGCAAGTTACCCTAATTAAAATACACCGTCTCATCCACTTGGCATTTTAAAAGTTTACACTACTTGCAAGGAAGGGGGAGAGCCCGGTGAATTTTTGGGGTCGACGGCATTGAAAATTTAAGGCAAGCAGAACCAGACCGGAGCACCGTGAGTAGGAGTAAGTACACGAATATAACACTCGGTTCTTGGCGAAAAGCCCGTTAACAACACTCCCGGATTTCAGTAACGCAAGAATTGAATCGTTTATTCAAAAAGTCTTATCGTGAAACGATGATTATCCATTTTGACTTCCATATTCTGATTCATCTTCAAATGTGTTCGTCTACGTCACTGCATATAAGGCTAGACGGAATTTTGTTATCAAGTGAACTCATGAAGGTCGAGCGAATACAACATATTGTAGTGATCAACCGTCGTGACATCCAAGAACCCAGGCTGTAAGTTTCCACAGCCACCCGCTTGTTTCATATACATTTTTGGGGGCATGCTTGATTTAATCTCGATGTAACCACCCTCGGTCGTGCAGTTGAACCAAGTGGATGTTTGCGCCACGTGGTAATTCTGCCTGTATATTTTTCGATTGCTATTCACGGTAAGCGAACGCACTAGTCACTTTTAACTTGGCTGTCGAGTGAGTGGGAGCCTGACTCGTGCCTCTTCCTTTTCCGTCCTAAGTGTTGTCGTTGGTCTTACACCAAGCTAGAGCAGGATGAAAGTCTCACCTCTAAACGTTGGCGGGAGAGTACACCACATTTCTCAACAGATGATTGCTGAAGTCACGGATCAAGCGTTCTTCAGAAAGGGCGTCTTGAACAGCTAGTAAACGAGGGTCACGTACATCCACGTTTGTCCATCACAATATCTACCAAGTTATGCAAGCGACGCAGTCCAAAACAAAAACAATATATTTATTTTCCCACGGCAACTGAATACTCAGACTAAGTAAAAGTGGAGAAAGGATTACGTACCTCATGTGTATGTCAAACTGGTGCTGAGTAACGTGTAAAACAACAGCTTTTTACCCCACTGGACACGCGAACAGGTTATGAAAAACAAACCCCCAAGGACTTATCATTAGTCAACATCATGCAAAAAGGACTCACGTGCAATAATGGCATTTCAACAACCTCCCTCAACCGCTCAATTTGCTCCTTGCATCCACCGATGTCACTGTAAGTCACATCGGGTTTGTCCTCCACCTGCATCATTGTTACACTGGGGTCAATCTTCGGTGGTAACGGAATATGGATCTGGTATTTTGTGCGATCAACGCCTACGCGCATCCCCTCTTCTATGTCTGTTGGAGCCACGGTGTCCGCCAAGTCAACAACGAATTTCGCGAATTGTTTGACGTTTATTATATACTTCGGTTCCTCCGAATCGGCGTTTATGATTTTGGTACACCGCGCGACCTGCAGTGGATGCTCATCTATGGAAAATACAGCGAATCATTCTAATAAATTACGTGTGAGACAGTTCTTGTCTGCGGCCAAGTCCCAGAGCGCTGGGGGTGCAAGACCAGTGTCTGATTCCTTGAGTCCTGGAAGCAAAAATAATTTCTGTTTGTGTAGTGGATTGTAATTCAATACCAGTGAGTTCATTCACTCGTTTTATATTAGTCTGTATATCTTCTTCACACTGTTTGATTTCCTTGCTATATGAGGCGGCACCCTACAAAGGTTGTAATAATGAAATTGGTACCCACATATGTCTTTAGAAGGGCAATATCACTTTCATCTAAGGCTAATAAAAAGTAATCTTTTAAAGAAGCTAAGTTTCAAACCTTTGATTTCCTTCTCATCGTCTTTCTTATCTTTCACTTTTCTTTGATCAGAACCCAGGTAATCCGGCATCAGGAAGCTTCGTCACAGAAACTATCCGAAAAGTCCGCGACCAGTCTCCCACTATGACCTTCAACGGGTTCAATTTTGCCTTAGCGGTTCAGCGGTTGATACTGTAACGTGCAGTCGAAATCAGAAAGCGCACGGCTTGAATTTAATTGTGTTACAGAGCGTGTCGCTGTGTTTGGCGCCATAATAGTTTTCGTGTGTCTAAGACAATTGCGCGGGTAACTCGAAATATGGTTTAAATCTCCTCGCTGTCATTGTCCATCCATATTTTTGCACTCTTGGTGCCCAATGCATCAGAAATTATATACGATCATTACCATCCTTTGTCGGATAGCATGATTCGATGCGTATTGTATTATTCGTACTATTTTTAGCCTCCTTGTATAATACTTATCCTTGACGAAAATGGACAGTGTCAGATATAGCAGTGCTGGGAATCAGCAGACAGTCTGTAGCAGCAAGCGTCTGCGGCCGGTCTGGACGAAAAATGTCCGTACAAAACGGAATGCGGTGCCACCACCGTCAGAAGTGGCATCACTTCAAGTGCACTGGTCTTAACGAACACCAGTACAAGCAGCTAGCTTCTTCATCTCTCATTTACATCTGTATGAGCTGCAGGTTCAACGAAAGCCAATGCACCGCTCTGCAGCGGACTGTTGTTAAACGAACCACGTCAAGTGGAGTGACGCAGTAAACCTGCGACTGTAAATGCTCTTCTTAACTCTATCTCCTTCCATTTCTTCCATGGGGAGTAAAATAGAGTAGTACCAACGGACTGTGTGTGAAATGAAACTGGTACTACACTCTTTGAATGAGTATATAGCATTTTCTCTTCATGGTGTTGCAATCACCAAGAAAGCAGTTGCCCTATCAACTGCACACATAGAGGAGGCGTCAGTAATATTGAAGGAAGATGCTCCTAGGTAAAAGAGAGTTGCTTTATGGGGCCGCTGCCCTACATCCTCTTCCCCAACCGAGCTAGCTGAAACAGTCCTGGTGACTTCCTTCTCCCCGGATGCTACAAACCCGGTACTTGCGAGTAGGCTGCGGGCCAAGACAACCAAAAAGTTACTTGGCCTTCTGGTAACTTTGCCAGCCATGCTCAGCCCCGAGTTAGCGACGGGAAAAACAGAGACATTGAAGTCCGCCGATGCTCATCTGAAAAGCGTATCTCTCGATCGCTCCCCGCAAGAGAGAGCGAGACGCGAACAACAGACTAAGACTAAGCCACACACATCGCGGCAGACCAGAAGCTACAACTGGACACTGATGTCGTAGTTTCTGCTCTCGAAGTATCCCCTCAGACCCCTGTGTCTGTTATGGAAAGCGGAAGCACCGTCTGCATGGTCGTTCCAACGACCGACGCACGAGGCACAGGCACGAGCATTGAGGGTACCGACACCGCGCAAAAACTGTCTTCGGAGTCACCCACCATACCGCCCAGCAGAAGACTCTTCCTCCCAAGAATTCGGAACGGAAGCAGCCTGCTGAGGCCGCCTCCTGTAACTCGAAAAGCGTCAAGTTGGCCCACCCCTATAAATATTTCTTTCAGTAGCCCCATCACACGGCGCCCATTGCCGTCTTCCAAACTCCACATCCAGCGAATGAATAAGTCAAATTTTCCGTGGGTGAAAACTTTCAAACACCCTCCCAAACAGCGCAATTTGACGAGAGCGCAGATGTGGCAGATGGCGCGTCAAGAATGCTGATCAAACGCCCAATAGGTTCGCTGACCTACGCACAGGAGGTGATTCCGCGCACACAGCCTCGAAAAAGGGCCGCCAGAACAACTCGGAAAAACAGACCGAGACCAGCTCCACTACCTTCCTCAATTACAGGCCTTCTTTCCCAGGCACATCCTCAAATAATCCTTTCTACTTTTTCGCGAAATCAGCTATATCAGCGACAGCGAAATGTGTCCCGGGGAATGCAGCTCACCGGGCTGACGCTGCCCGAGAGAGAATGTGGGGTTTTGCGATTTTTCCTTCAGCAGTGTCTCCCGACACCCACGGTTATTGGTGGCTTCCAGCCCTTGATGAATCTGACGCTCTGTGGCTTCGACTACCACTCCGTGAGCAAGACTCACTCCTAGTGAGGGTCATTTATCTTTCTCATTCATCCGACGTCACCGACGATGATATCCATCTGGTAAGCATTGAAAAATTCCCGGGACTTTGACCCTTTAATAATTTGCTTCGTGTGAGTGAATTCAATGCAACCAAAAATAAATCGGTCATCAGTTTCTCACCAGGACTGTGAAAGCGGATTCTCAAATTCCTTGTCAACGCTGTTGCGACGTAAGGAGTGGACACAGCACGTCACCGCCTGAACGCGGCATCGATTCGGCCACATTCACTCTCTGCTCGACTTAGTTATCACCAATGAGAGGCACATGGTAGCAGGAGTGCTCATCAAGCCGCCACATGGAGATAGTGACCAATCTCTGTTAGCCTTTGATCTTATCTGTTACTGGTTGAAACAACCGGTAGAAAGGTTTACAGTTTGAAACTTCAATAGAGCTGATTTAAAGGCATGAGAAACTACCTAGGTTCACTCCTTCTTGACTTGGACTCCGTGGACCAGAATTACCGTACGCTTCAAAGCGCAATCCAGAAAGCGGACGACTTATTTATACCACGCGAACTGCGCACTTTCTTGTATCGGCCAGCCCTTCCACGCAGGATACGTCGTCTCCTCGAAAACCGTTCCCATTTATTCAAGAAGCATAAGCATACGGGAAATTCGGACGACGCAACTGCATTCCACAACGTTCAGAAAGATGTAGGCGAGGAATCCGCGGATACATCAAACTCGTACGAGACAATACACTCCTCAGAGCCCGCGGAAAATAAATATCACGCAAACGTTTGTTATCATATAACCCAAAATGAGACACGTTATCAGCTTCCCGTGGTGTATGACTACTGCTGAAATAGGATATAGATTTCCTCTGTACGGCCGCTCTATAGAATGGGCTGTGTTCGACAACTAGGGAAGATTGTCAGGTGGTCTATCAGGTCTGTCACCTAACTGCGACAGGAAGTATTGAAGTCATCAACCGATCATAGAGTATTTGTCAAATGCTCAGCACTACCAGAAAGATTATCACGACCACAGAGTAAGAGGGTCTCCACTCCAGCCGGAGGAACAAGCCTGCGTACGCAACCCACTGGCTTTCCGTGAAAAAAAACTAAAATTTGTTGAACTCCAAACAGAAGCATCAAATTGAACACTGCTTTCAACCATCAACAGGTCCACAGTTCAAACTTTTACAGGCAGATTTTAACGGCTTGAGAATATACCTAAGCTCACTTCTGCTTGATAATGACTTCGTGGGCCTGAACTACCGTACGTTTTAAAGCGCACTTAAAAGCAACTACTCACTTGCACCGCGCAAGCTGTGCACACTCCCCACTCAGGCAAGCCTCTCGCCTAGAATATGCGTATACTCGATGACCGTTCCCATGATTTTTGCGGAGCGTTGGCTTAAAGGAAACTCAGAGGACCTCAGCGCGTTCGACATACTTCGGACGAGGAGCAGGCGGAAAGTCCGTGACCACACAAAATCCGCATAGGGAACGATGCTTCCCAGAGCCCGCGAGAGAAAATCGTCCTACTCAAGGGTAAACGATGAGCAAGGAAGAGCACAAGTTCAGCTTTATAGTTGAGACAGCCGGATGAGAACATCTCACCTGATTCCCCAGTTTCCTCCGAATTATTCAAGGAGTACTACTCGGCAATCCAGAACGTCGCATCCGCGAGCAGGCATCCTGTCCTACCGCTGCAGAAGTTCAGGCAAC
>QNGE01005069.1:0-49717 GCA_008508345.1 Paragonimus westermani | reverse complement strand
GAGTAGTATACTACTGACAACGAAACTGCCTGTTATACAACAGTATAACGTATATGAAACCAGCCACACGTAGATAACAAAACTGGATAACAAAATGCTAGAACTTGCCAGAAGTCCAGGAGTGCAGTGAGAAACATGTTGGTTGCTATGGTTCACCGAGTGAAGGAGTGGGAGGTTGCGTTGTGTGATGATGGATGAATTAATGTAAAAGCTCTTGACTTTTAACGTGTTTGCTGAATAGCTGTTCTCAAAATTCATTCCAGACACATCTTTCAAAACGTCCGAAAGCAACACTGGCCTTTGTCACACGAGCTCGCAACTCGCGGTCTGCGAACATATCGGTGGATGAAGTGCTACCCAAGTAGCGAAAGTTTGCACAGCTATCAACAACGTCTCCAGTGATGCGAATTCGGGGTGAAGGTAGAAAAACAGCACATTCACCAGGAGAAGGTTGAAAGAAAGACAGAGTATTACATGTGTTGATATCTAATCCAGACATGGATGCCGCGGACGCGAAGGTCATAGTCAGACGTTGCAGTTATTCTTCACTGTGTGCCAAGAATGCGCTGTCATCTGCGAACACAGGCATGCGCATTGTTGAAGTATGTGACCGAGTTGAGGCGGCGAAACATCGGATGTTCAGCAGTCACCCGTCCGTCCGGTACTCTGTCTCAATGCTCCATTGGATGGGTCCATTGTGGATGAGGCGAGTGCGGCATTCTTCTCTGGTACCACGCTGGAGATAACCACGTTTTTGTCATCGTGCCAGTCCGGGCGTATCTAGCGCTCAACACCGATCGTCTCAGTGGTTGTGTGATACTAGGAATTAGGGACTTCGAATGGCCCTAGGAATCGTACTTGAATTGGAACCTCCCACTCAAGTAATAAAGAGAAGACCTGGTGCTACCTGCAGTAAGCAGCTGTTATTCATGAGTTGAGAATCCGAATTTATGGGTGTACAGTATTAAAGAAATCACAGTCTCTCGTTGGCTGATCGTATTAGTACATGCAAAGTCATAAACTGTATGTTAATTGGTGGGATACGGAACACACAAATTGGCGAAGAACGGAAAACACAACAGTGAGACCGTTCTTCCAATCCTGATGTTGTGTCTTTAACGCGCTATTTGGATGGACCGTTTGTCAGATCTTGTGTTGTGTCGGGGTTTGGGTAAGCGGTGAATTGAGTATATTTCAACCACAACTTTCTCTTCTTCTAGAGGCCTCCGAATTCATATTTGCCAATTGTTCTGACCTTCTCTGGGCATCAAACTCTTGCAGCACAGGGCGTTCTGCTTCCTCCATGGCTACGTTTTCAGTGGTCCGAAACTGGATTTGGTCAGTGTGTCTCCGATGAATGGTGGCATCGTGCAGGTCAGTAATTTCCATCATTGTGCCGCCTAGCTGGCGAGTGATCAATCGTTTGGCAGGTCGCAAATCGTTTCCACGAAAATATATCCCTCCGTTTAATCTACACACTGAAGGTATGCTCTTAGGAGCTTTGATTTAAATAGCACCGCCAAAATCTCTTTCGTTTTGCAAAGAGCTGCGTTCCTGTACCGATCCAGAAAGTTATCGAGATACACATCCGGTTCAGCAAATGTTCTAGGACTATTGGGACTCACGTTTTCGCCAGATTTTCTGCAGCCCCGTTTGAATGTGAATGCAGAGGCGCCGTTCGCAAATGACGACACCCGATGCTGTCAAGCCACTGTTTCATTTCAGCGAAACAAAATTGTGACCCGTTGTCCGTCACCAAGACCTGCGGGGTGCCCTCAAGACTGAAATATTTACGAAATGCTTGCATGGTAAATGCCGTGGAAGGTGAGGTTGTAATAAATACTTCTGGCCACCGTGAGTATGAATCACTCAACACCAGAATGTAATAGTTACCAATAAGGGGTTCACAATAGTCTCCATGCACCCGTTGCCATGGTAGGTAACTGTCCGGCCAAGGTGTCCAATTCTTCAGCCTTGTCTTTATTTTGTGGAGGCAGAAGTGGCAGTTCATTGCAATGCTCTTGATATTCAAGTTTACCTCCGGCCACCAACACATCTGTCGAGCCAGGGATTTCATTTTCTCCACGCCCAGGTGACCTTTGTGCAAGTCGTCTAATATCGCCTTTCGTAGCGGTGGTGGAATGACCAATTGATCCCTGTGACACAGCACACCATTAGGTTGTATTGACAACTCCTTTCGGTTCTGGAGTAGTACTGTGTGTTTCTTCCTAATAATTGACGACCATCACGGCAATTACCGTGCCATAATAGTTTTTAGTTTTCTTGATCAAGTCCTCTCGGCTAATTGGAATAGCTGGCAAAGCAAGCAAACAAGCTTCAGCGGCTGAAAACTGGAATACCGTGATAAAAAATCCGCCTGAGGAATCTGTTTACAAGGACGATAAACGATGTCATAGTCGTATGCTGCCAGAACTAGACTCCATCACTGTATCATTGCCGCTGATGATTTGATTGATTGATTGATCTGTGGAGGTCAAGTAAATACTGTAGAGCTTAGTGATCAGTAAAAATTTTGAATCCAATACGGAACAAATATTTATGCAGCCTCCTGACAGCCCAGTGGACTGCTAACGCCTCCTTTTGTGTTTGTGAATATCCTTGCTCAGCCTTACTCAACAAACGTGATATGCAAATGATCTGATATCCTTCCTGTTCCAACACATCACCAATGCCAACACTGGATGCATCTGTGATCAGCGTGGTAAATTTGGACATAGTAAATGGGGCTAACATCGGCCTTTTAATCACAACTTCTATTAATTCTCGCAGATGAATTTCGTCTTTTTGAGTCCAAGACCATGTCTCTTCTGATTGAACTGCAAATATTGGCTGTGATTTCGTTGAAAATTTCGGGATACACCGAGAAATGTACTGGAGACATCCCATTATTGATCGCAGCTCCTCTTGGTCTCTTGGCGATGTAACGGTAACCAAAGCTTTGTACCGGTCAGGGTCCGGCTTGTATCCTTTATCACATATGATAAAACCAAGAAAACTCAGTTCTCATACCTGGAACACGCACTTAGAAGGCTTGATGGCTATGTTCTTATCTCTGAATCGTTCCAGAAGTGAAAGTAACCTCTTATCATGCTCCTCTGCACTGTCGGCGTATATGGTTACATCATCTTGATAAGCGCGTAATCTTGGTGAATTGGTAATTACTTCATCAGTCGCAGCCTGGAATACCCCCCAGCTGATACGTTTGATCCAAATGGTAAAAAATTGTACTGAAATAATCCCCAGTGGGTGTTAATCGTAGTGATCGTCTTAGAATCACTCTCCAATGGAATTTTTAAGTATGCGTTTGTCAGGTCAATCTTGGAAAACGATTTGCTACCATACAGGGCTATCATAAAATCCTCCGGCGCCTCAGTTGTCGCTGCGCCCTTTTTCAGTCTTGTATTCAGCGTTAACCTATAGTCACCGCAGATCCTAGGTGATCTGCCATCTTCATTCATAACCGCAACGATTGGTTTGGCCCATGCTGATGAGTTAACCTACGAGATTATGCCGTCTTCTTTCAATCTGTTGAGAAATTATGCACATGTTCTCTCATTTCATAAGGTAATGTTCGGCGCTTTAGAAAAACCGGGTCCTCTTGCACCTACAATAAACAGAAATGCGTACATGAACATACAAGTTGGTCCTGATTAGCCTATGATCTGTGCCACATTCAGCGCCACGCATCACCCGCGTGATACGCACTTCGTGTACGTGGGGTTGCCGCACAATCACGTAGTCAAGCAGATGGTGGTGACCGCTTCGTGGATGAGTCCACGTCGTGATGTCTCTCGCGTCCAGTTGGAATCGGACGTTCTTGATAGCCAGCTCGTTACGAGCACACAGGCGGAACAGACGATCACCCTTCTCGTTGATGTGCCGAGGCCGTAGGGTCCGAGGACTCCCGGCCAAGCCACCGGGTCGCACCCAACTCGCGCGTTGAAGTCCCCCAGAAGAAATAGTCGGTCACTCGATAGCGCCGACCGGATTGTAGCGGAAAGCTGATCATAGAACTGGTCCTTTGTATCATCAGCGTGACACATATTAGGACTATAACTACTATTAAATGTAGCACACTTACCTCAACCGAGTCGCAGGCGCATGAACGTGATTCGAATGCTGATTGCATGTGGTTCGTCTTTCATCAAAGCATTGATGCGATCAGCGACCGTGAAACAGACACCATGCTCCCGAACACTATCTGCCGGGTAACCTATCCAGTAGAAGGTGTATCCAGCACCTTCTTCCCGCAACTTAATTGGTTTGCAAGGCTTGTCTTACTCAAGGCTGCTACGCCGATTCCATATCGATGCAGTTCCATCGCGATCAGGGCGGTGCGTCCTTCCGGTCGTTCTGTGGCGCTGCATCGATCCAGCAGCATGCGCACGTTCTAAGTTCCAATGGTAAGCGTCTTGTGTCCCCGGGTCTGTCTCAAGTTGGTCTTGTGGGCACTGAAATCTAACTGAGCATTATCTGCTCGCGGGTTCGTAGTCGAGAGGGAGTATGAGGCTGCGTCTGGCAGTAGCATATTTTCGCCTGTCCACCCTGCCATGTGCAGTGGATAGGGCGACCCGGTTTATCTTGCGCGACGGCCGATGCAGTATGGTATTTGGTTTATTCTGTATCATCATTGTGTGTATGGACTTTGAATACTGTCAGGACGCTCAGACCTGTGCAGGAGAGCAATTAGGCCCTCAACCAAAGCCTTTGGCTAAAAAGCCTAAACTGCAAGGCAGCAGGTGACTCACACACACACACGCAGACGCCGCAGCATCAACCACCAAGGAAAGGATCGACAGCCATATCAAAACAAATCCAGCACCCACTCACAGGAACAGTAACACTGTATACACGATCCAAATAGACAGACATTCAGTCAGTCAAGGGAAAAACAAGCACCTTGCACAACAAAGCCACAACACACAGTCAACACGCACAACAAACGCACGCATCTACTTTTTGTCTGGCTGCTCCCCTTCGACCAATCTGACAAGGTTGAACCTGAAGGGACCGAAGTCTCTGTCAGCATAGCCCTCCGGATCAAAACAGCACGCAGGCCTGACCACCACACCAAGGTAGCGGAAAAGGTCAGGACGCACGCACACACACAGACGCAACAGTATCATCTGCCTAGAACATGCTGGACAGTCACACCCCAGAATATTCAGCACACTCACAGAGGACTAAAAATATTGCACAGATAAACCTATCATACATGCACACAAAATCAGACTAGGTAAAAACAAAAATCAAGCAGAACCAAACCACAAAGCACGGACATCATACATAACGAATGCATATGCCTTCTGTCTGACTGCTCCCCTTTGGCCAATCTGACAAGGGTGAACTTACAAGGACCGAAGTCTTCGTTATCACAGCCCACTGGATCAAAACAGCACACATGTCTGACCACCACGCCAAGGTAGCAGAAAAGGTCAGGATGCATATATATACATACAAACAAGCATGCATAACTATGGTTCCACTGGATCTGACCCTCCTAAGTGATCATCAGTACCACAGTCTCGTTTACGGTTATTCATAATCACGCCAAATACGCAAGGCTTATTTGGGACAGTGTCAACAGCATGAAACGGGCAAAGCGAGTAATGAGTTCATTGAGAATAACTACTTCATAACTACAAGTGACGACAACGATTTGACGCAACTAGTGTAATGAGGATGGACGGTCGCACCATACTACTCACGCCACTGTTCAGTAGCAGCATGGATCGAAGTGATCGCGGGATAAATACGGGAGAGATACGGGAGGGATCATCGGAAGGCAGAATGACATGGAATGGCATTCGTCACATGACGGAACTGAGACATGATGTCTAAAGCGACTGGAGCATTCTCGGACGAGTGTGGTGTGCAAATGAGTGTTTCTGTTCGTAGTCCCGTTGAGACGCTTAAGTCGTGTATTGGTTTCCCAAATGAACAACTTGTGTGCCGTCGGCCTTCCGGGTTTACAACACTAGGTCACATTTATGACGTTACTGGGACCATGGGAGTTTGATTAGTCACGATGCTGGTGGTAAGCCATCGCAATCCAGAATAAAACGCTTCTGAACAGAGAAGAACAGAATATGCCATCATATTTCATTCACTTTAGCCGTGTCCAGGATTTAGCATCTCGTAGATTTCGGCTTTCAGCACTGGCCTCGGGAAATCTTCCTAAAAGAAGTGATTGAGGTGACGGAACGAGTAGAGTCTGTAAGGTGTGTCACAAACATAGAAATGATTGTCTAACTCCAGTGTTGATCCAAGCTGGATTATCTTCATAGATAAGTTCAGATGAGTATCTGACCGTGCGGCCTACCTAGCTAGTTCCACAGGAACAGACAACTGAGCATACACAGAAGGAAGCAGCAGAAACAGGCCCAGTATGCTTTGGCCAACGAAGTGTGGTTAAAAACGAGTGCGCGTTTGGACAACAGGTTTTTTTGATAACCCTACTGAGTGTTCTGGTGATCGTTTTAACAAGCAGATCACATTTTAATGGTATATACATGCACATTCCGTTCTGTTCTGTTCATGGTTTCTGGCTCACTTTTCACTACTTTATGTAGTCCTCCGAGTATTCATTTTGCAAAAATAAGGTGCATAAGAATTACAGTTAGTCGGAAGTGGCATTCTCTGTACATGTTCCCATCGTCCTATAGGTCAATGATTTCATGAAACTTCATTTTTCTGTCAGTGGAACAAAGTTGCTGAAGTGAATATGTTGGTTGTTCCAGGCTTCTCTCCTAGAGAGTTTAGGTTGAACAGATCCGCCAGCACGGTATCTGATGAGTACGACCATGAAGACTAATCGATTTCTAACCTCAGTTTATAGTGTAGACTGTGGGCCTAGTTGTAAATAGCTAAAACATCACTTGGACTAGCGTGTTCGTCAACCATACAAGATCACATCCGATTACAAACATTGCATTTATGTAAGATTGTCTTCAGGTGGTCAGTTTCAAACCTCACCACGAAGATGTCTGGAAACAAAGGGCCCAGTGGGGATTCTACTGTCACGTTATCCACCTATCAAAATAAGTCATTACATAACTTTAACTGCATGTAGTAAGAACAAATGAACACTAGTTGTTTCAATCCCGATGGTGGCATACCACCATCCAGGTCGTTGAGCGCAATACGATTACACAAATATTCCACGTTGTTTTTTAACTGAACATTTGTAGACGAAGATGCTAAATCAAGAAAGCAGTTTCTGTGCAGCCGAATTAGGTTCGTTGATTTCATACATGGATTCAACGGTAACGTTTTGATAAAGTCCGTCTGACGGATTGAAGTAGGCGAGTAGTATGGTGAATTGTGTACGTCTAACAGGAGCCGGAGAGTTAGCCTTTATTTGGTGAACTTTGGTTAAACGCTGAAATCCGGGAATTATGGCACTTCTGGGCTGGTCGATTTCATAGATGAGGGAGGTAGTTGTTCTGTTCTGTTTCATACAGCGCAGAAGCTGCAATAATGTCTTCCCTAATTGAGGAGTTTTATTTTTTTCGGGTCCTATCTTCTCAACTTCTAGTATAGCCATCACCGTGTTTACGGAATGTCCAACTGGGTGGAACTATTCCAGCACTCCAATCTGGCTTTGAGAGAATAACTGTAATGCCTGGAATTAGGGACTTAGAATAGCCCTAAAAATCGTACTCGAATTGAAACCTTCCACACAAGTAGTAAGGAGAAGACCTCATTTCGGTTGCAGAAAGCAGTTCTTATTTACGAGACAAGAATCCGAACTTATGGATGTTCAACAGTACTAAAAAATCACAGTCTGTCATCGGCTGATCGTACTGGCACATACAAAGTTACAAACTGTACGTTAATTGACGCAATGCGAAACAAACAAATTAACGAATAAGGGAAGGCGTACAATTGTGACTTTTCGTTCACTTTTGGTTCGGTGTCTTTAACGCGACTTTTGGATTAGTCCCCTGTTAAACCATCTATTGTGTGGGGTTTGGATATGCGATGAATCGAGTAGAGTTTCACTACAATAACATTGCTAATTCTATGGGGTTTCTGCCAAAATGTGTGTCGACCTAAGGCTTCTGTACTGGCATTGTTAATAAAAGTTACCAAATGTTGTATCCAGTCGCTCAAAACATAGGATAAGTCGTCAGACAATCCTCTGTTCTGCTGACTAGTTACAAGAGCACCCCTCCCCATGAAACCCAAAAACAATGCACCAGATTGAGGCATATCCAGAAGGCAGAGACACTGATCGTGTTACACATGTAAGTTCACTTTGAGTGAATATTAAGCCATTACACACTTCTCCGTAACACCACCGCTGCAAATCCAGAAGACGTAATCACTCTAGGTAGCAGTACATAATCGGGTATCACGTTTATCAAACCCAACTCCGGATCAGGGGACATATGAAACAATGCAGTTTCAAAGTCGTCATAGGAAACCACTCTCAGAAATGTACAATAGTAACTTACCCCGGCTTACCCACCTTCGGCGGTCTACATTCCACAACCAACGGATAACCTAGACTTTCCTTCCTAGAATGTGCTGGTACTCGAATCAGTATCGTACTGAACATTCAGGTATCAGACTGCCAATAAAAGCCGGCACGCACTTTCAGTATCCGGTTCCTTACACTAGACCTAAGGTTCCGGCGTGCATTTCAGCTGGATGCTCGTCAACATTGAGTTCCAAGATGCCATTTCAATCAACAGCTGTTTGATACACTTCTGGTTACTTAGCGACACAGGTCACCGGAATCTGCTTGATCTGTCCATTGACATCGCAGTCATGTGAATTCACCCCCCGGTCTCCTGTACTCAGTCCATTGCTTACTCCACCAGTTTTGATCAGTCTTTCGAGAGTTTCCACATCTACTCCATTCACCAAAAGGTTACTTGTCGTCGTAATGCAGTAGTTTACTGTGTTAGCACGGCAGGTTATAACTGTCATCTAGTGATCACGGAGAGTATCATCAGAAAAAGTGCATACTGCACCTTCTGAATTCTAGCACACAATGCACATGGCAGTTATGAGTACCCTCACTGAAACACTCCGGCTTGTCTCTCTTCAGCATCATGCCTTACTAGTCCAAAGGAAACTGGCATCCTAATGAAAACTTATTTGAACCAAACAACTTTAAGGCTCCGGAGAGGCCATCGATCTAGTCATGCAAGCAAACCGACCTTCAACATGACAGATCTTGCCCGCCAACTATCAGATGTTGGTCATGCCCGAAGGAAAGCTAAAATGGTGACTATGTCTCCAGTCAGTCTGGTTTCATTTATCGTATGGTTTTTGGGCTTAGAAACTCTAAACGAATGGCTAAGCGTTTGATGAACAGTGCTAACTGAAGATTGAACTCTGTCTAAACACGAGCATGTGTTCTTTCGAATGGTGTATCAAACAATTCCAGATTTCAGTTGAACGTTCTTCCACATTCATCCCAACAGAAAAAGGGGCAAGATAAATAATCTTTCATACCTTACTGGACCGCTTAATTCTGAAGCAAGCACTGTTTTTCCCAAAACCTTAGCAACATTGAAACGTGGTTAAGCAAGTTGAGTGGAGAAAGAGTACATCTGTAGGTATCTTTCTGCTGTTCCTGCCACACAATCAGAATCCATGTTATGATCTTCTTCGTGGACCAGTAACTTCGTGTATGCGTTTTGAGAAGTTTTTCGAAAAGACAGGACGGAGTCCGACTTCTACATGGACCACCCTTTCATGGATATCCAGGGTGACTCCGGAGATGTAACCGTTGCTGCAGCCACACTAGCACGCGTGCACAGCGCCACCACAGATATGGATTCGACTAGCAACACTACCGCGTCATATCACTCTAATAACGTTTCTATAAAACATGAAAACCATTTCAGCTGGCACAACTTTGTGATAATTCGTTGAGATATTCTAAACGTACCATAAAGAGCAGTCCTCAGAGCATTGCACAATTCACTACACACCGGGAGGGTTGCGTGAACTAAAATGATGCTCGATCGATCAGTTTGGTTTAACGTGAATCGTGAGGTCTGACATTTCTACCTTGTTTGTCAACATTATAAGATGACAGATACACATAAACAGCTTTCCGGGAGCTTCCCTGACACTCAGCAATCAAATTGAACACATCCACTTGGATTTTGTACGACTACTTTCACTTTCTGGGCACTAAGAATATCACCTTATATGCATCGACCGGCCCAGAGGTCACTCAGAAACGTCCCCACTACCAAATACCTTGACAATGGTAATTACTCAGTTTCGTCCAACAGTAAATCGCATGCTTCGGTTCCACCTCAATGACAACCACCACTCAACTCGTCGATGAAGGCGCAAGTCTTACCAAGCAGTTAAGTATACACAGGGCGCACATAACAAATTCTCACACTGAAATTAACTGCTTCGTGGAACATTTCCGTCTCCGTGTACCAAAGCCTCACCAGAAGCTAGGGAGTCAAAAGATTAGGACAATGTACTAATGCCGGTCCTACTCGACATCCGCAAACACATCACAAGTGTCAAGACGATCCCATGATGGCTAATGTGATGGCAAGTTTCTTCTGACAAGCTGTCAAAATTTCTGTCGATTGGCAGAGTTATGCTAACAGAGAGTTACGTCAGGTCATTGCAAGCAAGTGCAACTTGTGTTCAACAAATATCTCATGTGTTCCGATAGAATTTAGTTTCTCGTGTTGACAGAGAGTTTGTGTGGAACTATTTTGTTGCTCCGTTTTTTCGCTTGACCTTTTGTATAATTCATTTTCTATCGCCCTATACAAACTGTACAACCTGACTGACCGAACAGTCCATGCTGCGTTAATGAACCGGAGGTCAGCAGGGAATATTTGGCTTTGTTCTGATGCATCACCCAGGAAGTGCGTTTGATGTTCGATTTGCCGACGGGACTAATGCGACCTTTGAAAAGCGTATGCTTATTTGGACTTGTGAACCCAGCGGAAGAAAAACTTGTATTATCGAACCGAGTATGTATGGCGTCTTGATTACACTGGTAAATCAACCAGATCATGCGCTGCGCGGCGACGAGTGAGGTTAGGTTACCGTATGCCTGTCAATCATTGGTGGTGTACACTTTCAGCATGGTTGGATCAGGCAACCAACATAGTGGTGCCATGTGACAATGACTTGTAGAGTGAAATTTTCGGTTTCATTCTTGCAGTATCTGTTTGGTTTTAAGCATACAAAGTGTGCGACTGTAGCACATTCACGCCGATACAAATTTTCCTATAAGAAGGTAGTTGACAGGAATTGCCCAAAAATTACCCGCGCCTAATTTTTGCTGGTTCGCGACCCATAAGCCTCAAGTTTGGACGAGGTGAGCAGGATTCAGACTCGATATACTTTGACAAACTTAGTTATCTTTATATAGATATATATATATTCTAATACAAGTCGTCCAAATTTAAAACAGAACTCGTAATACGCCAGTAAACTGGAGTCAGCGCATCAGAAAACAGCGCTCCCTGGTTGGCTATTCGTGGCTTTTGTGGCACACACTTAAGCTCTCATCGAAATGTGGAACCGTTGACGACACCACTGACTGTTGTGTATAGTTGTGAACACAAGCACATGTTAGTATATTGTATGACGTACAATGTATGTACAATGTTATGTGCACATAACATTAATATTTGCACGGATTGAAGAGTGGCAGCGAACAATGTCTGGTAAACATAGAGGGGAATAGATCCCAGTCATTAAGGGCCAACGTAATATTACTGCGCGGTCACTTTATTACACATTGTTTTTGTTACGCATAATTTTTCGGTGACTAATGGCGCATCTTTTTTATAGAATGAGACGGGCACTTTTGCCAACAGTCAGCCTAAATGGAACATTCAAAAACATTAATATGCATGATTAATGGCCTGGTAAATTTCTTCGCATGTTATCAAGTCCGTATTGCACAACCGGAGATTACGAAGCGGAAACAGGGGCCAGTGGGAAACTGAAAATATGAGGGAAGCAAACGACAGAGCTATTTACCAATCAGTCGCATCGTTGAAAGTGTCAAACTGACAAAAGTTCTTCTTGATAAGGCTCCGGTGCTATGATATTTTGAAGCAGTTTCACTAAGATGTTGGAGTCCATATTTGTTTGTGCAGATAGATCCTTTTGCTGTTAACTTCGTACAAATTTTCGTTGAACTCCGTGCAGTTATTTGGTGAATACGGCCAAATGAACGTTTCATTGTCTGAAACAATTGTATTCCCTCTTTAACTATGTTTGACTGTGTTTCCGTCGTATCCATTACATTAAGTGAAATATGTACTTTCTGTTACATCTTCAAAACCCTAATTCCAAGTAGTCGTCCAGTAGGTGTTGGGTTATTAACATTTTAGTTTGAAACCATCCACAGTCTACTTCAAGCATGTCCTGCCACGTTTTAACCATAGATTCAAGGTCTACTGACATATGCAGTTCCTGGCTCACCTTCAAAGTCTGCATTGACGCTGTAAGTCAAGCTTCGTAGATATAATCTGATAGTGGTTATGAATGACTTTTTGTCGGAACTTGTCTCAAAAGTCCTTCAAGGTTGTTTTTGTACTTTCTGTGTTCTTCTCCTGTAATAATTGAGGTATACAATAAATTTAAGTTCTAGTACGTCAGGTATTTGACAAGGTTTCGCCGGAATTTATGTGTTTATCGGGTGATTACTAGCTAATTAAATGATTGCTACTCTAAGTATGTTTACCTTGTATCTGATATGTTCGCCTATCTGAAAAATCCTCAGAAATCGTTTTTTCGGCTGTGAAACTTTGTGCGTGTTTCCTGTACCACCAGATAACCATCGGATGATGAATGTGTCATATGTCAAACCATGTCTATTGAGGCATTACTATTGTCTGTTTCTCACTATATTACTTACAAAGTGACGGACACTGTGCACAATTGCGCAGTGAGTGATTGGCTGCATAAAGCAAGACGGCTGAGAAATGTCTGTGCCAGCAAAAGATACAATCGCACACAGGTCACGTACGATCACAATAATTGTTATCATTGATCAAAATTTTTAGCTCTATTGGTAATAAATATGTTGTTTTACCACCCGTTTATCAAAAACCGCCAAGTACGAACCTCCATAATCTGGTGAACTGCAGCGGCCAACTATTGACAAGTATTTATTCACCATCCTCTCAAAGTTCAGTCCAGAAAAGAACACATAAACTGGCCACTGCATCCACTTTCACAAATTTTTATAGAAAGTTTCAACGGAATTTGGCTCGATGCCGAACAAACAAAGCATTGGATACCATATAGGACAACATTCAGCAGGTTTGAGACAAGCTTTGTCAAAAAAGGTAAACCCAGAGATTCCTAGATAGAAACATATACAATCACAAATGAAGCATGAACTCACCCAAACCGAGTATAAACAGCCTACTTTTATCAGACATCCAGGGGCATAGCTGTTAGCCATATCACTACTCACCGACTGTCCAGTGCAATTATGGCTAGCTACTGTGCAGTTCCTTAGCATTTATAATTCAAATTCTATCCGGTACTTGTGCTATGTCCCAAGGATATCCTGCTTGAGTTTTCTTTGCAAGCTTTTATCTACTTTACCATTTGAAGTTGTCAAGTCGGTTGCGTTGGGAGAACCACAAGATATTTGAAACACTGAGTTCCATTCAACCACTTCTTCAGAACAGAAAGAAGACATATATTGCGATATGTTAACACTTAGTTTACTCTCATCATTAGAAAAAGTAAAACGTGCCTGTCATATACATAAGATATATGAGAACAAACAGGGACTAGACACGCATACAGGTACACCAATTATTATGTAATCATGACCACGGCAACCGACAGGTTGCTTCAACCACTTCTGTGCACACAACGTCTGTTGGTAATTTGGAATGAGCATCGCTTAGTAGAAAGCTAATAACTTCGAGTTTCGGTTGCGAAACAATATCTTGAATGATTTTAATGGGTCAACTTGATGATCTAGTGTCATGAGGTGTTTAGCAATTAGTGACGTTGGATTTCGAGTAGTCAGTGCAACAAGTTGGGGCTGGTGCGTCATCTGTTGTTTCAACCACTCCGGGATTTGTTCGGCGACTCGCTGTTGTAGTGGTCAAAAACAGTCTCAGACTACCCTAAGTGAATACAGGCGTATTTCACTGAGTTCAGTAACCAAAAATGAACGAATGCAACAGGACGGTTACGGGGGTTTCAGCAAGTTATAGGAATAAAAACTTGGCTCACAGAACGGGTTCAAGAGGACCACCACCACAATATTCCAAATTATCAGTATCCGAGATTACTGTGGGCGGCTGAAACGCGGTCGGTGCTGCGACGATGTTCGGAGTACAACGGAGCTAAAAATGGATGAGATCCGTGCAGTATCGTCAAGCAACTACGCCACAGGTAGAAGAGCAGAAAGACGTGCGTGCACAAAGCATTATTGTAATTGCCAGGTCATTTTTAATCAATTTGAACAACTTGCAAAGATGACACAAAGCGTTGTTGTACAATAGTGAAACATCGTTAGTGAACAAAACCAAGAAAAAAACTCTACACTGTGCTAGCTTTCGGTTTGCTCTGCCTATGTTCATTCTTACTTACCAAACGACGTTGTGTGCACAGAAGTGTTTGAAGCAATTTGTCGGGCTGCCATGGTCATGATCACATAATAATTGGTGTGCCTGTATGTGTGTCTAGTCCCTGTTTGTTCTCATATATCTTATGTATATAACTGGCATGTTTTACTTTTTCGAATGATGGGAGTAAATAAAATGTTAACATATCGCAATATATGTCTTCTTTCTGCTCTGATGAAATCACACGATAGCTATTGGAAGGGATTTGTAAGACTTCTCGATTTGACTTCTCACTGGTTCATGTAATCTCAATTCTAACGTAACTGATTTCCACCCTATTGATGGAACATTTCGCATCGTCTACGAGGTTACAGACCTGTCAGAGTGCAGCTGCTATTAACGGTGGGGTTATTATCACCAGACCCTCTAATTCGTGTATCTGTGCACAAAGACAGGTCCTATAAGCCCTTTACAACTGGCTGCCATTTATCCCTCGATCAGTTGAAACCGATCATCAGCGGAGTGCACGTGTCTCGTGGCAAGCACGTGTGACACTCTCACCCACTCACTGACTTCCTGTGCTAGTCCAAGACACATTACATACCCGTGGCAATCACTGTCGTCTGTGACTCCAATTTTCACACATAATTTGTACATATACAATAGTAAAAGCCTGATGATAGTTACCGGAAACAGTAGTTGGTGATGGGGATACAGCTGTATCAGTGTGGTTGCACTGATCCTCATTTCTGTCAGGCTGCGTTTGGTTAGTTATTTAGGAGTAGGTTATTGACGCATGCACGGTACTCTATTTGCGCACACTTTCACAAACTCCAAGAATGAAATAATCAGCAGTGGTTATAGGTGCTCCGCTGATGGCTTCGGATTATTTGTGGAATACATCCGTTAATTGAAGTCAGTTTATACGTTGATTTGTTTTAACTGGTCACCTTCATCAAACCACTGTTTGACGGTCACAGCGGAGGACTTTGTAAACCGAGCATTGACAAGTTGGCAAAATCAGTCTTATAAATAGAGAGATAGTATATAATCGCGACCTATGGTGAAAAACCTACTTATTTTACTACTCCTTCTACAGACAGTGCAACAACCACAAACTACGGTGATTTTTGGAAAAATTTACCCACTGAATTTTTACAGATTGTTTGAGGACATCAGCCTAGGAACTTACTTGTTCAGATTCAAAAAAACACTATGCAGTCAATTTAAGATCTGTTGCACGTAGTTTATTTCACTGTTAATTTTGACTGTCAGGATAGAGGTTTGTAGAATACTGCTTCCTCAGGGAAGCATTTTGTAATGAAGAAGATGCACCATGCGCGGGTGGTCCTCAACAGACTTACGCCAGTGCCTGGTGTTTTGTGAAAAAGTAGCTAACTACTCGCTAGTTTCAAGTAGCATGAAGTAGTTGCATTTCTTAATAGATGTCCGGTGTCGTGTAAAAAGGCACTTGAAAAGTGCGCTTCACGTATTACTAGTTCAGTTGGGACTGTCCGATCCATCTCATGTAGGAAAGCCGGTGAAACTTATTCTGTGCCTGAGGAGACCGATTTGTCTGTAAGCCGACCATAGTGTAGCATGATAAATCCATTGACACCGACTTCTGTGCGACTGCTATCCAACAAGTTGACCTGAGAAAAGTGTAATCCGTTATCACTCAGAGGAACCAGAGTCAGAGAAGCATGCGTACTCACGTAACGAACTAGCCAACCCAAAGTTCACAACGCCGACGTGCATGCGGTGAAATGAAGTTATCGGTTCTAGTCTCCTACCAGAAACATTCATACCTACAGTCTTGTGGAGGGCACTTAGTAAACGAACACGATGTTTTCGAGGGTAGTGGGCTTCCAAGTTGACGCAGTTCGACTGGTACATGAATCAGTCGAAGGTATCATCTAAGCAAGACCCACACTATGCGAACTTACGTTGGACTAAAGTAAGCGGCTTTGGCAACACAGATATATCACGTGTAACGGTGGAAGCCATCCAATCTGGATAGCATTATATAACTAACTGCATTGTATTTGAAGAGTGATTATGCATCTGACCCTTGCGAGTCCCTAACACTGGGATCTTCACATAAAACTCCGTCGTTACCTACCTTTTGAAATCAGACATTTGGCTTGTATTACCAATTCCCCACGGGCATCTAACCTCACGTGGTGTCACAAATGTCGCATCTGATGCATCGTCGCGCCAGAAAGTCAAACTAGTCCAGTCCTCTGCCTCCCTTGACTTCGCTCATATGACCACTGCCTAGCGGTGCACTGGAGACAAGAAGGGCGTTTCCGTCTGTAACTTCCCAAAATTGCCTACCAGCTCTCTGCTGACACAAGCTGGTGACATTCTGAGAGCCCTTTCAGCCGATACACCCAAACCTCCTGTCTGATGTTCTTATCTATGTACCACTTTTCAAAATTTCCACTCTCTACCTCACTTCGGCAAACGTGGCACACTAAAATTTTTCAGGCAAGGTTCCTTTTGGCTCTCTGCGAACAAGGGCTTTTGCTCGTGGTCACAACAGGAGCACAAGCATGGAGTTGCCACACCTGGTAAACCTCTAAGACCGATGCCCCTTTCTTTCACGTACAGCTTGATATCCTTGGTCCCCTACGAACCTCCAACGATTGTACGTATATATAGACCGAAACTGACCGTTTTTCCCGGAGACCTTCGGCTATGCCCTTTGGAGAGTTTACAGCGGGGGCAGTGGCCAGAAACCTGCTGAAACATGAGGTCTCTTATTTTGGCGTGCTAGCTACTATCACCACGGATCGAAGCACCCAGTTTCAACCTCCCTTTCCTTGTTATTTTACACAGTTAACAAGTTGTTCACAGGTTAGGACAGCAGCATACCATCCCTGAGCCAACGGTTTGGTAGAGAGTTTACGCAGGTGAACAAAGGCCTCGATAACCTCCTAGTTCGATCTAACGGAATGCGGTGAGCGCCTCCGCCTATTAGTCTTGGGATGCGGTCTACTGCAGAAAACGCACAGAACAGAATCACCAAAACAGAAGAGCCAACCAAAGCCAAAATGAGCTTAAAGAAGGGTCACCAGCAAGGCTCGCCCGGTTGTGATGAACCAGAAGTGAAACGCTCGAAAAAATTGTGACCGTCGATAGGTTTCCACAGTTTATGGTGGAGTCTGAAGGGGAAGCTTCAAAAAAGAATATTATTCGGGCTCACCACTTTGTAGGGAATGAGTGGGTATGCGTCCGACCCTCGTTCACATATAATTCAAAACATCTCCGAAGAGCGATCGAAATGCAGTCCCAACGGGTATAAGAGTGAAAGAACGCGGTGGGATTTGGAAGCAAACCGTGTGTTCCCAGCAATGTTTGGAAGTATAATAAGTATTTAACTCTGGCCTAGTATGGCATCAACGGCAGCAATCGAGAGGAGAAAGCAAAGAAGCGTGAGGTGGGCCTCAGTCCACTGGAAGCGCACTAAGCGAATAGTGTGTGGCAACTTTGATTCACAATGGTACAGTTGGAACGACCTTGAAGGATGGAATATTATGTGGGTTGTTAGGAAAAGGGTAGGAATTCGCCGCTCGCAATTAGCTGCACAATTGAGAAAAGTGGTACTGAGTTCGCATCAAGCCTTCTATAACAGACGCACATAGGAGCATGCGTACAGAACAGACAAGCGAGAAAACACAGTTGTTGTCTAGTTTCTGAAGGAAGCCATACGATCTTTGGTCACCACAGGTTTACAAGAAGCACACTGCCCACAATCTACGAACGAAGTTCGTCGAGATCATTTTGTTAGATTTGGCAACTCACGGTGTATTCAGTAGTGAGCCAAATGTCATACACTTCAGTGAAGTGTAAACAGTTAGAAAACAGGCAGCGTGTGTGAATTCCTGATAAAGTAATTAAATGAAGTGAATAGCGAACGAAACTTCAAACGACTTCTGAAAGGGCCGAACAATCAGTCGAAAATATGCCCATAACACGTGCGCAAGAGCGCTGGTTTAACAGGTTTTACAGGATCGGAACCAGCTGGAAGGATTGAGAAAGTAAAACAAATGAGTCACTTCGCCAACGTTTTCGGACAATTTTAGACAGATGACACCGGCTCCAAAGTTAGATTGGTTGACTGATTTCAACCACTCATGGTCAGAATTGTGCCGACATGTTCGGCCACAATAAGAACTGCGTTGAATGATGTAAATATTCACTAACGCCAAGAAATGCATGAAATCTCTCATCCATGAGACGCTTCAGCACTTATGACAATAAAAATTGGTGCGGTTTGTCAATAGTTCAGTAGTTTCCACCTACGTTTGCCATTATACAAAGGTGAGTTGGAGAGTCTGCTATCAGATAGCATCTGTCTAAACTCCAGGGAATGCTGGGAGAGTCTGAAAGGAAAAGAAGTCAAAGAAAATTAATGTCTGTAGGTCATGAAAAAGATACTTCTAGATCCGGGGACTGGCTTCTTACCGACATGAGAATAAAGGGGGGTAGGTGCTCCAAAGAAAGAACTGTTTGAAAGAGGAAGAGAAATGAACAACGTCCGATTAGAAATTTAGGTTCGTAGAGTAATGAGAGCTGACTGCTTCAGGTGATTTAAAATTAATCGACTTAGTAAATTCGCAACACGTGAGGTTGCGGCACCAAGGTGCATGACAGAATGATCTGGTGTTACTGATGAGTCCGGAGGTCAAGTCGAAGAAGTAACTTCTTTCATCACTTCTGACAAGTTTAATGTACCGAGCCGTTGTAATTACACAGGTTACAAATGCGACGTGACTATGATAATATCACGTGCTCCATATACCGTGCCTTTGGGAATTGTTGGGTACAGTGTCAAAACACATACTTGGACTTATCACGTGGCTTGCAAAAAGTTACGGATAACACGACAGCGGTTTAAAAAACTGAGGGTATACTACAATTGTTTAGCAGCTTTATTGATGGCTGGTCGAGAAATGCAGGGTCTGCCTACGGTCCGCCGAAAACTTTTATTCTCCTAAGTCCAGTAGATGTTGGGAAGTATCAGTCACAAGTGAAGCCATGAAACAAAATGATGTGATAGTTCAACCGAACTGTGGACAGCTGTTCATCAAGAGAAAGCGTATGTGGTTGGACGGTAGAAATGTAGTCCAAGTTTGCAACAGCGCCTCCAGATACTACGGCGTTTTATTTGCTGACAGCCGAATTCCTTAATCTAAATTACGAGCATGGAAAGTGGGGGTAAAGTACTGGGGATAAGAAAGTTTGAAGACGGAAGAGGAGAAACATGAAATGTTGGAAAGTGTTGGTAAGTTTTGCTTGTGCCTTGCTAGAAAAAGCTGAAAAAATAAGACGGTGATTCAAGTTGGATAAGGAGTGAGGGACAGAAACTACCTTCACTAGAATTTTAGTAGATTGGACAAATAACAAAAAATAAGATCAGGTACAGAAGAAATGGAAGAGTTTATTAACTTCGTACACAGTGTAAAAAAATTATACATAAAATGTGGAAACTGCTTCCAGCGTTGCTAGAGCGGTCATCTCTGTGTGGCACTATGTGCGACACAACAACTTCAAAATCCTGTAAGTACGAAGATTGCCAAGTTTCTGTGGACGTTACTGCCATGAGGCAGTCAAGCTTACTGAGGGAGTGAAGCTTACCAGGCTTACTTCAGAGACTCCTAGCGTTTGGGTACATACTTGCTTAGTGGGGGATGTTGAAGAACATGCCCGAAATGGGATTCGGTCTTGTTGTCTCTTGCTGTCAGGACAGGAAGAAGGACGGTGCTCTGACTACGGATCAAACCGGAGTTTACAAAGTTCATCAGAAGGGCGTATCAGAAAGCAGCTGAATGAAGTTAGTTGAATCGCCTTTTCCTAGCAGTGCTCAAGTCCACCGTAGTGTGAGGGCCAATTTGAAATTCCCTTTCGGCTGGAGGACGGTCAACGCGGAACTTGATAATTCTGGATCGCTGAAAATGAGCACAGTACAAAGTTTCCAAAACGGTAGCAGCCTTGATTTCTATCGTTAATATCACTCTGAGTAACCTGAGTGTCATAATGCTTGGCAGGTACCTGTCTCAGAATAGGCATAGCGACGCGAGCTCTCGCGACCTCCAAGCAAGGTTGCAATGGCGTCCATCTTGATGGCTCAAAGCTGTTTTTATATGTATCTGAGGTTTCACAACATCCTCAGGCTCACGCTTCTGTTGATTTTACGGGAGAGAGGCCAGGGGAAATCATGGTGATATGCATTTCGGAGGGGGCAATTATATTGTTTCCATCGTTCGATTCACCTAAGAATTCTTTCATGAACAGACCTGTAAACATTGTGGATTGTTCAGCCCAACCAACTTGGCGGGTCCAGCAAGTGGCATATGGTGTTAAGCACTTGTCTCGCGCCAGCAAACGCATCCTCATTCTGCCAGCCAGCTTGAATAGCAGATGCTATCGGAAACATTGCGTACCATCAGAATTATTGCTTACACTCAAAAGCGCATAGCCTGACCGCTGCTGAACTTTTTGTCCTGGCGCCTGTCGTTAAGTGGAATGATATAACCACCTACGTAGATATGAGCAAAACAGTGCGGACTGAGTAGCAGGGGCAGCTCTTCTGTTAGAGTTAAGATCTTAGTCGATGATCTAGAATCGCCGCCTTAAATGTATGGGTTAAAGTGGTTCAGGACGCGCCCAGTTGCTTGTTCAAGATACAAATTAACTAGACGTACCGTCTAAAAAGGTGCTGGGAATGGCAACAGTGGCTGTTAGACGGAATGTACAGGTGGTCTCGCACAGAGTTACAGATTTCACGGTCGGCGAAGAGTGGCTGTGTGGGTTGAAGACAAATGGCTGAACGGAAACGTGACTTTTTCATTCGCGCCATACAGTTGAATTGCATGCGAACAAACAGTTGGCCAGCGCACGTCGCGCGAATATTTTTAACGCCCTGGGAACAATATGAGACTATCAGTTAGAGAAATCCCGATCGCCCTTGAAGCATGCACCTGACTACAAAATCCGGAGGCAGCGCCAAAGGCCTCGCCCGAAAATCAGGATTACTAACTGAGTCAGACTAGCGGACGGCTCAAATATAACGCTGTAATCATACACAGAATAACTGCTAAGGGGTGAATGTGCATAAAAGGTCAAGTAGCCTCGCTCTATTGTTCCAGTGTTATGGCCACCACTGCTCACGACTGACAACGCGTGACTGTTCACAGGCCTTTTATATAGCGCTTCGATGTTCGAAAGGCAACGCTGGACTAAATACCAGTATGCACCACTGACTGCAAATGGACAACGTAAAAATGCAAAATCCCCCTGAAGGATTGTGCTATCATGAAGGCTTTTTTTACCAAACGATAGATAATATAAAGTTACACTCTTGAATGAAACATAGGAACAAATCGCTAGAATACTTATCAAAACCTGACAGGTCGCCACAGAACCTGTTGCGTTGCCATGTTGTCCCCCAAACTTTGCCACTCTGTTTTTGTTTTCTGTTGTGATGTTTTACAGCCCTGTTACCAAAATGATAGACGTCGTTTGACCCGTATCAGTCCTGAGGCTTCATTACCAAGCCGCGTCACTTCATTTTCGGTCAACATGTAATAATTGACCATTTCGTCCGTGCTGTGACAGAGGCCACTCTTTGCGCCATTAAGATGGGTTCGGTGCAATGGCCAGCTGTCGTGTGACCCCCCAAGAATCCAGACCACAACTGCTTTCTCGCTTGTCTATCCTGTACGCATGCTCCTATGTGCGTCTGTTATAGAAGGCTTTATGCGAACTCAGTACCACTTTTCTCAATTGTGCAGCTAATTGCGAGCGGCGAATTCCTACCCTTTTCCTAACAACCNAGTCCTGAGGCTTCATTACCAAGCCGCGTCACTTCATTTTCGGTCAACATGTAATAATTGACCATTTCGTCCGTGCTGTGACAGAGGCCACTCTTTGCGCCATTAAGATGGGTTCGGTGCAATGGCCAGCTGTCGTGTGACCCCCCAAGAATCCAGACCACAACTGCTTTCTCGCTTGTCTATCCTGTACGCATGCTCCTATGTGCGTCTGTTATAGAAGGCTTTATGCGAACTCAGTACCACTTTTCTCAATTGTGCAGCTAATTGCGAGCGGCGAATTCCTACCCTTTTCCTAACAACCAATATAATATTCCATCCATACTCACTCATTCCCTACAAAGTGGTGAGCCCGAATAATATTCTTTTTTGAAGCTTCCCCTTCAGACTCCACCATAAACTGTGGAAACCTATCGACGGTCACAATTTTTTCGAGCGTTTCACTTCTGGTTCATCACAACCGGGCGAGCCTTGCTGGTGACCCTTCTTTAAGCTCATTTTGGCTTTGGTTGGCTCTTCTGTTTTGGTGATTCTGTTCTGTGCGTTTTCTGCAGTAGACCGCATCCCAAGACTAATAGGCGGAGGCGCTCACCGCATTCCGTTAGATCGAACTAGGAGGTTATCGAGGCCTTTGTTCACCTGCGTAAACTCTCTACCAAACCGTTGGCTCAGGGATGGTATGCTGCTGTCCTAACCTGTGAACAACTTGTTAACTGTGTAAAATAACAAGGAAAGGGAGGTTGAAACTGGGTGCTTCGATCCGTGGTGATAGTAGCTAGCACGCCAAAATAAGAGACCTCATGTTTCAGCAGGTTTCTGGCCACTGCCCCCGCTGTAAACTCTCCAAAGGGCATAGCCGAAGGTCTCCGGGAAAAACGGTCAGTTTCGGTCTATATATACGTACAATCGTTGGAGGTTCGTAGGGGACCAAGGATATCAAGCTGTACGTGAAAGAAAGGGGCATCGGTCTTAGAGGTTTACCAGGTGTGGCAACTCCATGCTTGTGCTCCTGTTGTGACCACGAGCAAAAGCCCTTGTTCGCAGAGAGCCAAAAGGAACCTTGCCTGAAAAATTTTAGTGTGCCACGTTTGCCGAAGTGAGGTAGAGAGTGGAAATTTTGAAAAGTGGTACATAGATAAGAACATCAGACAGGAGGTTTGGGTGTATCGGCTGAAAGGGCTCTCAGAATGTCACCAGCTTGTGTCAGCAGAGAGCTGGTAGGCAATTTTGGGAAGTTACAGACGGAAACGCCCTTCTTGTCTCCAGTGCACCGCTAGGCAGTGGTCATATGAGCGAAGTCAAGGGAGGCAGAGGACTGGACTAGTTTGACTTTCTGGCGCGACGATGCATCAGATGCGACATTTGTGACACCACGTGAGGTTAGATGCCCGTGGGGAATTGGTAATACAAGCCAAATGTCTGATTTCAAAAGGTAGGTAACGACGGAGTTTTATGTGAAGATCCCAGTTTTAGGGACTCACGATCTGCCTGCGCAACGGTGCCGGCCTTTCAAAAGTTATCAGTTACAACGGATTGTCGAATAGGTGGCCGGTGGTTTACCTTCAAGTGCGCCGTACTTTGTTTGTTCTGACAGTAGCTTCTAAAAGATAGAGACTACGGGACGTCTTTGCTCATTCGTGAATTGTTCTGGGATTGACCTAGTAGCAGAGGTTAATGCATTTGTTGTGAGACGGAGAAGAGCATGTGGACAGGAACTAATAAATTTCGGTTCGTTAGCTTGATACAAGACGACTTTGTCATTGAGAAGTCTACTCCAGCTTCCGGCGTGAGTTGAATGGGCTCGTGCTTTGGGTTGAACAGGCTTGTCCGCTCAATGAGAGATGAAAAGCTGATAATATCTGGGTATTACCAGGAATCAACGAAGTCATTGCACTGAGGACAGGGGAAATCGAAGTGATGTCAAATTTATCTGACAGAGGTGTAATGCCAGGAAATCCGGTGAAATAACTCCGAAGCCACAATTATCGGTGTGGATTTATATATCGCATTGTGCAAAACGGTAGACAGGGTAGAATAGATGGGACAAATAGCTCCCGATTAAGCGGCAAGCGATTAAAACATGATCGATTTAGACGTTTGCGAGATGGAGCCAGAATAGTACTCCATTTACGGAGCGCTGGAATTTTTCTAGCAGCATTACGGGGGTAGAAGAACGCCTGTGTAAATTCGAAAAGTACGGAATTTCTGGTACAGCCGAAGCGTTTTCGGACAATTTGTTCGGACAGCAACCTGTCGCCACTTGTTTTTTCAACACTTACAGCGATCACAGAACCAGTGGCACTATCAGGAAATTCACGGCTATTCAACAACCACTCAGTTAAACTTAATCGTCCCCCAGACAGCAATGACATTAAGTTGTGGACAAAGCTGGTTTCCCAGATGCATCTGGCAAGGAGGGTAGACAATCGCCAACATAAGATTTCGTGTGAACAGATTGGCGCGCACTCTGACACTGTGAAACATATGCCTGAAGGTGTCCGTCGATTTCTTCAAGGAAATATTAACACAGAAGGAGAATCAAGCAGCCCCAAATAGATGTACTGCCATCCGACGTTCCGTGGAATTAATTCTGAAATCACCTCTCGGCTACCAAGGTAGCCTCAGTGTTCCACGGTGTGCTTCAGGCACACGGACTTCCGAAATCATTCACTCTGTATCTGCTGCAACAGCGACCGGATGAATTCTGTAGCCCAGTAACACACCTAAATGTCGAGAGGGATATACTGTCTCTTTGATAGCCCATCGTTCTGAGATGCGACACGATATCTTGCTGCGTAGTCAAGTACCGCACGAGGTTTACCAAGTTTGCTGGGGTTAGGCACAAGGTAGTTTGACATATACCACTTCGTGACAAGCTACTCAAGCTCAAAATTCACAGGTGACTGTCCGGTGTACCTCTTAATAGTATGCGATTGTAATACAGCAGCATACCTAAAATGCAGTTCTTCACGTAACAAGCAGCTTCGTAAAAGTTCAGACGCTTTCGGACAAGTATCTGATTGGGAGTTAAAACAATGACGAAACCTTCAGATGACCGTTTAATAGACGAAAATGACTCGTAAAAATTGTTACAGCTAACTTGTCCTCCCGGGAGTGGGACTCCGTGAAGTCTCTTATACCATTAAACTTCTTGTTACACAGAAACCTGAGCAGTTTCGCAACGGAGAAATCTTTTTGAACAGTACAGTTTACAAAAGCGCGTGATTTCGCATCTCCATCCGGTGGACTATAGATCATCCCGCCAAAGAAGATTTTAACCGCATAAGGCTGCTTCTGCCTATCGATTCTTCGATCAGTAATCCAGTGTGATTCTGGGATATCACACCCAATCGGTAAATTATCCTCTCTTAGGCCGAACTCTCCAGACCTGATGCCTCGCAGGTGCTGCCACTACTCATCCACATTTCGCGAAAGAGCTACAGACCATAGCGGCAAATCATTTGTGGTGTACGCCCCATCAACTCCAGTGGTTTCACCCGTAGATAACGGAAATAATCTGGATTTTGCCTTGACACACTTAAGATTAAGTGCCTCATGGAGTATCGTAAGTGTCAGGCACGAATGAGCTGTAACAATCTGTTGTCCACTAACAAAACTTTGTCTGAAAAGGATTGCGTCCGAACCGCCCTCAAAAAAAGCGCAATTTCTGAAAAAGCCTGTTGGAGTTTGCATACACACTGTAGTCACCCCAAATTGTACACACTCGCTACCGAAGCTCGTCGTAGTGAAGACTTCACTGTTACTGCATGAAGGTTGTGGTGTCGTTTCGCCCCTATGGTTGTCCACCAAAAACGGCGATGCCGACCTCGGCAACCATCTTCACCACGGATATTTTACTTGACAGTCCTAAGCGATGCGTCGCACAGTGGGACACACGAAACACGCTCTGAATCTACGCACACCAGACGACTACTGAGTACGTAGAGCGCGTTGAGCTCAGGACATCCTTTAGGGCTGTGTGCAAGTCCGCACAAGACACGACTTTTGGCATCGAAGTTCAGTCTCTGCTAATCCCTTTTTTACTCTCTTGCTTGCTAGTTACGCTTGGAGGGATTTTGCTGCAGGCATCACGATTGCTGTCTACGGTTTGTTCAATCTGTCTCTCACCACTCTCGTGCACTGCGAAACGAACTAGGTGAGTTTGGTAGATGTGGGCACGCGCCTTCGCCAGCTGCTCTGGTTTGTCCTCCTTGTTGATCTCGGGCGTTTAGTGGTTGTTCGAGCAACGCTTAGTCTTATCGCAACGTCTATCAATATGCCGGATCAATGATAGTTGCGTCTGTAAGTAACGAGCGTCTATTAATTCCGAGCCCGTTGAGCAACCGGTCCGGATCTAAAAAGGAAGACGGTCGTACTGGCGAGTTTCTTATTAATAAGGTGCTAACGTTAAAAAACAATATGATAAAACAAATAGTGGAAGACAGCAACAAACCTTGGTAGTGAATCCGCCAAATATACAAGTTCCGAGATTACCGGTTCACGTGAGTATGATCAAGTGCAACTGTCACGTAATGGCGAAGCGGTCAGGCGAAGATGAAACCAGGATACATATAAGCAAAGGTCTTGCAAGGGAAAGAAAAGAAGAACTACGCGAAAACAAATTTCTTAAAGCGAACGGTAGCAAGATTTACTAATACATCAAGATCAACTTTCACAGGCGAAATGGCTTGTCACGCGCGTAACCTGAGTGGTAGTGGTGTAATTGCTTGTAGTGTACCACCACCTTGTTTGACCACATGCACTCCCTTCCGCTCCCTTTTAGAGCCTCGAACAGGCGGGCTGGCTGCGTCTATACACGGGGGCAAGGAAGGTGACCAACCAGAGCCTGAGGTCAGCAGTCAGTGAACATGGGGCCGCTCCTGATTGATGGTTTGTTTTCGGACCGTGGGGTCCCCTATATATATGAACAAGGACACGGTGTGAACTGAATCTCCCTCGGTATATGTGCTGTGTGAATGCACGTCCCTCGTTGCCTTGTGACTTTTCTCCTTTGTGTGAGATAGACCCTATTGCGCTTCGATTGCTAGCGTTGAACAATATGTGTTTTTTTGATTGTGACTGACCCATTGGAATATTACAGTGTCACACTGCAAGAAAGGTTGATGGAAATTATCCGTAAGAATGGAAATTTGCCGTTTGACGGCAAAAAGTGACAAATCATCGAATACCGTGCGATATTTCCGTGGTATCACCCAGGAATTTGAAAATAATTGATTTTCATGACAGAAGACATCACGAGATTTAAAATGTCGTGTTTTAGTCGAACGCTGGTCCTTCATATGGCGCCAAATCGAAATTAGCGATGTTATGTGTTGTGGCGGTGTGAATGCGCTATGCTATGGAGAATTTTTTTCACATGTGATTAATATTTGACCGATGTCATACTGTATTCTGTTTTAGGCTATGGACTATTTACAGGACTTCAACGATGTCTTTGAGGATAGGGAATTTGTTGCCTTCCGCGAGTTCAGAAGTTGCTTAGGTAGGTACATGAATGATTACGGTGATTACGGTGTACGTGCTTGGTTCAAGCAAGAAATAAGACAGTAGACGCTTGAAACATGATCACGTGAGTGTGATCTCCGTTGATTTTACGTGGTAGATGGTGTTCCGTGGTATAACATATGAGCGACGTACAAGCGAAAGCCGTGGGATACGACGTCTTCAGAGAGTTGAGTACACATACTTCTCAATGCACAGTTCGAAAAAGACAAGTAATTACGACGTGAATATTTAATTTGGAGTTTCTCATATAATTTTTATCGGTGATACCATTATTCTATATAATCTGGTCACATTCCACTTACGTCCACGTCTATCCGAAAATATAATTGTATTCACGAAACATGGTGACCAAAATCAACCGTCATACAAGATCCGTTGGTGCCAAATCCACAATATCAAGCTCTAAAGTCGATGCTGATCGTCCCAAAGGCAAAGGTTCTAGGTCCAGAACTCATGCAGGTTCCTCCAAAGTTGCTGCCGTTAGAGGGGGTGAAGATAATCCGGTGGGCTCCACCTCTCAGACTAAAAACTGTTCTGTTCCTGTAGATAGTCTATTGACGGATTTATTTGTCAAGGTATCTAGGCTGGAAGCAGATCTCGCCCAAGTAAATGCAAGCTATACTGCACTAGATTTCCTCAAAGAGAATCTTGTCTCTTTATCTAACATTTTTAAAGTGCCCGAAAGTCTCAAGATGGATAACATTCAGAGCGCAAGCATGGTCATCAACACATTGGTATCAGAAATCATAAGACGGATGCGTTGCTCAAACAATGTCGTTGTATTCAGTGTGCCAGATAAGAAGCGCCCAGAAAGCATTAAAAAGATACCCTCGAAGGTTATTGGAATAGACCCAACCTCATATACCTGAATCCGTCTTCGTAAGAAGACAAAAGTTCTTCTGCCCGCTATTATTCAGATTTCATAGCGAGGCGATTTTGAAACAGTTCATACAGAATCAGGACCTAATTAAGTCTAAAATCTCGCTTAAACTGTCACAAATTATGGAGGACAGAACGCCCCTTGAAAAAGAATGTCAAAAACTCTCACTGGGCAGGACCTCCGTCTCTAACCAAGTGATCCAGGACGCATCGAAACAGGGCACAACTATGTTCAAAGATGACAAGCTGGGTCCCAAAATTCGCGCAGTTTCGCTCTGTTGCACAACGCTTAAATGCACCAGCGATCCTTTCTACAATGCTAACGTCTTAAAAATTCGCTGACCTAGTTGATCTAACAGTAGATCTTGACTGTTCCAACAGCTTGCCGAACGTTCGGGGGGTACCTCGGTCGAGAAATCATCTGGTAAAAGAGGCCACGCGAGTGACTGTGCCCATATGGTAATCAATGGAGCGTCTAGACCGCGGCCTATCTGCGCGGAAACTGGCTCAAATAGGGCAGTACATCGGCAGTCTAATAATCAAAGACACGTTGGTGTCTCAACTTTGAACCAATCCCGTAGGAAACCACAAACCGACCACCAATGAGGTATCCCTGATAAAAAACTCTCTCCAAATCAATACATCACGGGTCGCCCGAGGTTTCCTCCTTTGCATCATAAGAGAATAAACGGGAAAGAAGACGTAAACCTGTACCTGGTGGATAAAAACGCGCATCGTTTACCACTCCTCAATTCCAGACCTCTGCCTGGTAATGGCAGTCTCTCGCGTGACGCAGCTTTTCATGTAAGGCTAAACCGGAGTCCCCCTGAAGTTGCTTGCTCTATATTCAACACCCCATTCAATACGGATGGCACCTATACATCGAATGGTTACCTAAACACAATCCGCGACCTCTTAGTTGACAACGATCGGGTGGACATGACCAATTCACCTCAGCCTTACCCTTTTTTAGCGGGACACACATTTCAAACATCCCTTACTAACTCCGTCCCCTATTGTCCCACTACCCAACCATACCTTACTTGCTTTTTTCCAACACTTCCTGTCATGAACACAAACGCAGATGACACCTAATCATTCTTTAATGAGCTCACTATAAAGAAATCAGACAGAACAATGTAACCAGATATTTCTGTTTTAGACATTTTTAAAGGTCTAAAAAGGATACCCAACAAGAAAAATGCACTAGGTTAATTGCTTTTCAATGCACGTTAGCTAATTAATAAGATGCATATCTTTAGATCTTTTATCTTCTTATATAATCCTTATATTATTCTAATCACTGAAGCTTGGTGCACACCTGAGACTCTAGACACACAACTAAATGTTATAGGTTATCACATGTTTTGCAGAAATCTTGGTGTGGGACCAGGTGGAGAAGGTTTAATATAACAAAGGGAGCAATATTCTGCAACCGCACTCGATGAGCCATGTCTTGGTATGATTGATGACTCCTTGGGACTGTTAGTGTCGACTGGATCCTGTGAATTATTCTCAGGATGTGTCTACAGACCACCTAACACCAATCATGATGACGTGACGAACCTTATTAATGGACCGAACCATGAATCAACCCTACCCTTACAATAAAAAATAATTGGCGGAGACTTCGACATGCCCGATATCTCACGGACCTATTTTACTGAGTTCCTTGCATGTGTACAAATAAACGGATGGCGCCAACATGTTTTAGCGCCCACTAGACAAGACCACACTTTAAACTTCATCTTTACCACAGGCACCTCTTCTGCTTCTGTATCCGTCTTCGAACAATTTCCAGGAAGTGATCATAACATAGTCAACTTCATGTTTGACCTAAAAGCTGTTAAAGTGTCGACCGT
The DNA here is from genome assembly GCA_008508345.1 of Paragonimus westermani. Classification (NCBI taxonomy): domain Eukaryota; kingdom Metazoa; phylum Platyhelminthes; class Trematoda; order Plagiorchiida; family Troglotrematidae; genus Paragonimus; species Paragonimus westermani. The sequence goes on along the minus strand of QNGE01005069.1, from coordinate 19,039 downwards.
CATACACTACCGCCAAACTGAATTCGTCGGCTGGAACGTGTTCACCACACTGCTGAGATCTCTGGAACACATCTTTTCTGACCCTCGATCCTAATATTGCAACCGAGGCATTCAATGAACAATTCAGGTCCTGCATGAACATCTTAGCCCCGCCAAAGATCGAAAAACCGTAATGTGTACGGTAACTGCATAATTCTCACTCCAAAGGAGCAAGGTAAGCTCTAAAGTCTTAAACCACGGTACCGAAAAACACTCAACTTCTCTCTTATCATGCAAATGCATAAAACGTTGAATACTATTGAATATAGAATCAAAATGCTCTACACAGGTGAGAAAAAAGTGCGCTGAACAGCACAGATAAGAGCTCGCTGTTGGTGCAGTTGATGAAAAGCAGGAATAGTGGGAGGGACCTTGCCATCTCAGTGGTGACACTACGGGACAAAACCACTGTGGATGATCCTGTAAAACCTGTGAGGTCATTAATTCATATTTTACTGTTTTCTTTAACATTGAAGGACACACACTGTCCCCACATCCTCCTGTAAGTACAAATACGTTGATGTAGGGCTCATACGCTCCCAGTTAGCTATTACCAAACATTCTCACCCACCTGGTCCTGATGGCATTCACCCCGTTGCTCTAAAATACGGAGGGGAAGACATTCCCCTACTTCTGCTTAATATTTATACACTTTCTTTAACATCAGGATTCTTCCCTCTTTAAGAGAAAAACCCTACATTTAAGCCTCGCCATAAAAGTGGCTCGCGACATGACGCCAGCAATTACTGTCCCATTAACCATACTTCATTTTATCTTAGACTGTTAGAAAGGATAACAAAATGCCGCATGGCCGAACTCCTGTTATCACGAAACCTTGTAAACCACTCAAAGCATGGGTTTCTCAACAAGCGTTCTTACATGACACGCCAGCTAGCATTTCTTAACCATGTTACAGACTCTACTGACGCCGGTGAAACGATTATCATTATATTGTTGGACATGACGAAGGCTTTTTATCGTGTGGCTCATAAGCGTCTTCTGCTCAAAATAGCATCCTTTGGTGTACGCGATCCATTGCTCAGCTGGTTTTCCTCATACCTCACAGGCCGCACACAAACAGTGAAAATAGGAGACGATAGCTCAACGCCCAGACCAGTCACTAGTAAGTGTTCCAGGACCGTTACTCTTTCTCATATATATAAACGATATATGTGAAGTTATTAAGCATAGCGAACTATTCCTATTCGCTGAGGGTATCAAACTTGTTTACAGCTTTTCTCCTGGCAATCTGAATCCAGGTTTAGAAAGTATACGGAAGGACCTCATGTCATTAGAGACTTGGTGTCAAACTTGGCTAATGAAATTTTCAGCCAATAAATCCACTATCGTTGTGCATGATTGTCACGTACCAAATGGATCTATGAAGCTGGACGGTGACAGCATATGAACCGACAACTCAGTACGTGACCTAGGTTTGCGCTACTCGAACTCATTCAACTTCGCAGAACATATATCTTTCCTAGTCGGTAAAACCAGAAGGACGATAAGTTACATTAAACACTCATGCTTTTTACCTGCTGCACAATTACACCTTCATGAATTATGTGTACGACCCCAGTTTGAGTACTGAACGTTCATATATGGCCACCTGAGCAAGTCCGATAGGCTAACTCTGGAAAGCCTTCAACGTGCATTTACGAAAAGCCTACTAGGTTATCCATCTTCTCTGAGCTAAAGACAGAACTGCCAGAGGCTTGCAATTGATCCTCTTTGGCTACGATGACTCAAGCTTAACCTTGCACTCATGAAAGATCTGGTCTATGACATTAAATTCATCGTCAGTTTCGCGAATCGCTTACAAAAAAGGTCAAACAGTAATCTTAGAAACAAGGACTTCACCTTGGTAGCCCTTAAATCTCGGAAGAACTGCATTCAAATTTTTTCTGGTAAAATATTCTTACATTTGGAACAAACTCCCGTGTACAATTAGAGCCAGTAAGAACATGCACCGATCCAAACAAAGCTTAGAAACTTTCCTAACAATGACGAACGTCATGTCCATTTTCAAGCTCTACTTATCTGAAGACGTTAGCTTTGAAAACGGACCTAACAACATCTGAGGAAAAACCCTCCGCGTTGCGTGATGTTACGTCACGCGCCCCTCGAACAGATCAAAACTACCGATTTCAGAATAGATGTACTTTTAGACTTACCAGCGAAGAGAAAAACATGTCTATAGTCAGCACGTATAGGTGTCAATATACATTCCTTTTGGCAACAACCCAATCATCCCGGTACTCTCTTACCCCATACTTATTGATAGCTTGTGTGTTTGTGTTGTAAACCACCATGCAAAAGCCGATCATGCTAGAACTGTTTGAAGAAAAAACTCAATCTGTTCGTCTCATGACTGGATAATAACCTTGAGTCGCAACTCTCCCATTTTCACCCCCTGATAGACTGCCCGGCAGCATCTCGGTATCGTCAAACGTTGGTCTCATTCCATACACCGGCCGTACAAAGATACTTCACAGTTATATCCGACAGTAATCGCATACTAGGGAAAGCTTATAATAGATCCCTTCTCATTTTGTTTGATAATGGCTGTTTGTTTATTGCATAGTTCATCATTTAACACAATGCTATTAACGTCACATAGAAGTTTATGCCAGAATGTCATATGTTCCATTGCTCATCATAGTTCACATAGTCAATTTTACGTTCTCTCGCTTATCACGTAATCCCACTTTCCACTCTTGGTTTCGCTGACATATACCGGGCGAGAAAACATTCCACCCCGCCCGGACACTCAAAATTTCTCAATGGTTGGGCATACCGCGAGCTTCGCAAAATTCTTTGGAATTTGAACGAAGAATGACGTCCGGCTGAGAGGTCCATCCGTTCCCTGCGAAAGTGTATGCGTCCCCACCTCGTCCCCATCATGAAAAGATTTCTGCACACTTTACCGGGACTATCTACATGGAACAGTGATCAAATTCTTCGCGAATACATCCGCTTCATCCTCCGAGCACCTTTTTGGCACGACCTTGGGCATTAGGCCAGTGATCACCTTGTAGAGTTGTAACGCGCAACTGAAACCAGCGAGCACGCACGAATTAAATTCGAGTTGTGCGACGGAGCGTGCTGTTGTGTTGCCGTTTGGTTTGCGTTTGTGTAAGTCGTGTGCATGGCTTACTGGGCCTTCGGCTCATGCTTGTTCATATTGTTTCTCTTTTCAAAACTGTTGTTCGAACCCCTACTTCAGAAGAACGCTGTCCCCTCGTGCGTCCAGGTTGCTCGGAGGTTGGTCTGCAAAGTCACGGGCATTCAAAGTACAGTCGGCTGGCCTACATGTTACAAAGCCCTAATTGATGTAACAAATGGAATATTTTATCGAATTGTGCAGATCCCAAGTGCTGTTGTCTCAGAAGTACGTAGCTCAATGTTTTATCCCCAAAATTGAATTTTCCCTTCATATAATGTCTGTTTTGTTGCTCTACTCACATAACTGACTCATTGTACAATTTACTAATTTGCTTTCCAAATGTGCATATGCTTAAAAATCTGCACATTGATCACGCTCCCTTGAGCGGGTTTCTCAGAAATGCGTTGAGGAATATACCGTTAGTATTATGTTAGGATGATCATAAACATTTGAACTTATCAGCTATCGACATCTGTTTCACGGAATATCGAACGCACAAGTTCACGGAAAATGATCTACAACTTACACAGCGTACGTTTATTAATCATTCCTCGTTAATAAATTTTATCCACCGACCCACAAAATTTCGGCTATCTCGTCAACTTTTTTCGATGTTAAATTAGCGCAATTCATCAGCGTCCATTATAAAAAATCTTCTACGCATTAAAACACAATCATTTCCCACAGCAAATTGTGCATATTTTATACTTTCCCGAGTATCCCGTCCACCGTTGTTCAAATGATATTCCTAACTCATATTACCGGTATACCAACGGCAGTATTCACTGCCTGCTGATAGTTTTCAGCAGAAAGTTTTGAAATCAGTATAAAGAATTCCAACATAAGTAGACGAACCAATGAGAAGGGAATAAGTGGGGCAGTGAACGTGGCCATCAACTCTCTATCAAGACATAATCATGAAACACTGACGCAAGTAGCTATTGCAACACTCCTAGCCCACTCAAGTTGTAGGTTGGAGGGTAGCACGTTGAAAATCTGTTATAATTCACTCGAAAGATTCAAATCACCTTCGTAGTCCACCCGTTCGCGGGCAGTACCGAACTATCTCTCGTGAACAGACAGCCATGTCATTCCGTCGACAGTGCTTGGAACATGTCATGCTTCGCTCAGTAGCCCATCGATCAGCGGTATGGCAACATGATAAGGCTGTCCACAAAGATCTCGCATCAACTCCCCGACATTTACATAGCCCACTGAGAGTAACGGTGTTCCACAGTCCTCGGTTGCCTCGTGAGCCCTGCCCTGGAAATAATGTGCTAGGCGAAGCATTTGTTGACCGTTGTCTGCCACTTTAGCTTCAACGGAATATTCAAAGTCCTTCGTGAACTTACAGCAATTAATCGAGTCGCCTTTAAACTAGGTCAAGTAGACTTTTGGTAAACCCCTGAAACTCGACAAAGACGACGGGTGATTTCGTTACAAATCCTCCCGGAGAATTTTAAGCTTACCGAGAGCAGGATAAACTTGATTCCGACAATCTGCTATGTACTGTTGGATATGCAGGTCTGCAGAGTTCTGTAGCTCAACGAACGACAATCTCTGATGTCTCCCAGATCCTAAATAGAGCAACACAGTTTTAGACCTCTCTAGTTGTCTAGCTGTAACCAATTGGTCTCTAGCCTCCATTAAAGCCTGATCTACTTACACCTCTCCGGCAGAATGGTGTCCCCTCAGTTTAGTGATCGTAAGGACTGAATCAGCGCTGACATCACTCTGTGGCTTTGTACGAAGACACTGGGCGGCGCACACAGATCAATCAACAATCTCAAATAATCAAAACGAGATTGAGTCACATTGTCAATGTACTATTGAACAAATTGTCAAAATGGATAACTAGGCGGCCTCAACAGTTTCGATCGACAGGTCGTTTCCAGGAAATGGATCAAAGTTTGCTAACGAACAGGCCGAAAGTGAACTACAGTCACACAAGACACACATCCAGCGGAGTTCTTCCGGGCAGTTAGCAGATTCAAAAACAGTGGAGACGAGTCGAGACTCAAAAAGTGGCGCACGCATCACTCAAGCGAAGTACAATAATCATCCCCCAGCTATTCGCGCAATGGGCAGATTGACGTAATAAAACAAAACATCCAGGTGGACGTCCACTTGACGGTCAGAAACAAGAGATGTAAAACGTACAGCGACAAACACTTGGGGATAGGGTTGGATAACATTTTCACATGACTGGACCTCGGAGGTCGACATACCGGCCCACAAAATCCAAATACGACAAAAGTGTGTCAGCAATAAGACGGTTCTGCTTATCTCTGACTCCCAACCGGACAAGCTGCTAGATCAAAAGACCTCAAACCTAACGTACACCAGGCTCGGGGCGAGACACCAACTCCATGGCTTTTACTATTTGGGTCCGATATTGAGGATGGGGTACTTTTAGGCACAAACCGTTTCTCATGGCTCACACCTTGCACCGTTAATGTAGACTAGGTGCCAATTGCACTCATACTGTCTATGTCTCTCCTTCCTCCAATAGACACAAACTCCTGATATCTCGCTTTACTTCACCAGACTTCGTCTTTGTTACAGTAATACGTACTGTATCGTCCTCGTCCGCATCACGGCTAACTATCACGCCTAAACTCAGTGCAGCTTTTTGTGGAAATTGTGAACTTATCAGAATGGGATGTTCCGTTTGAAAACTGTGTTCTTTATGTATCCACTTCTGCAGTGCTGTTAGATAGGTACCGTTTCATTCGGAAGCTCCAAAGGAGTTCAGCAAGGTAACTGGCTTCCTTTTACCTTCGTTTAAACAGTTGCAACGTTCAATGATTTGCTCGAGGCAGAGAAATATCGTTGGTGGACGGTGCCGGTCCGCCTCGAACATCCGATGTACTGGTTGCTAACGGTGTCTCATTCAGTATTCCTTTCACTTTGACAAGGAAAGTACGCATAGACTCATCACTGGGGATTCGTTCAACACAAATCGACTCGAGGTTGCGCCATGCCGACCGCATAAGTCGTTATCACACACCTCCCAGATGGGTGGCAAAGGGTGGATTGTAACGCCATTAGCCGTGACTTTGCAATGACATGCTGTTGATACAGTCATGGTCTAAGTTGCTTGTCCGTTGCGTGAGCTTTTTTCTCAGCGGCAAAGTTGGGTCCATTGTCGGAATAAACGTTGTTAGGGCAGCCTCATCTCCTTATGAGACGTATCAAACCATAAGGAATGAATCCGCACTCACTGAACGCCCCACCTTAATGTGCACAGCTTCTGACTGAATGCGGTGTAGAACACGACCATAGCTCTCTTTTCTGCCGCTACCCTTCTTCTCACTGGTTAGGCCAAAATAATCCAGAACAACGTTAACAAACTGGTGCCAACCTGACTCCATTCGTACGGGCGGCGTTCAGAGGACGAACGTGGAAGCCCTATCCGATGACTCGCTTGACAGTGTATGCACCCTGGGAAGCCCCAACTCTTTGCCTGATCAACGAGAGGACGTTAGACACGCCGTAATATTCCTGAAGCATATGACAGCGGTCGGCAAACAAGTCTACTACATGACAACGCTTAAGAAGAATTACTGGGCTCCTCAGCTGAAACTCCAGATTACCTAGTATGAACCGTCCACCCACCTATATTGTGCCGTCAATCAGGGTGTAGTTTAACTTACGAAGCGGACTTATGTCAAGTGATTCGTTTGTTAAGACTTCTGCAACTTCATCAATAGGGATGAGTCATTTGGAAGGCCATCCCTCTGTACCAGATGGATATCTTTCCAAGTATACTAAAGTTTGCCCAAGTTCAGGTGGCCTCTATTAGCAGTAACATCATTTTTGTGAAGGTTTTGTTAAAAACCAGCATTAATTGAATGTACACAATCGATCTGCGGTATGTAGAAGCGAAGAACGACTTGAAAACCTCAGCACCCAATACAGAGATCCCGGTTACTGTAATCACGTTCACCTGCGCCATTGGACACCTTATCCCCACCCCAGCGGGTTCCATTACTGTAGCAAATGTTTTAGGCCAAGCCATAACCTATTATTTTTGAAGTGCAGGACATGACAGTCAGGCTTCTATGCCCTCGTGGTTGTGTACCATACGAGAACCGGTATCTGCTGGACTTTCTTGCCACCTCGCAGATGACCACTTATCGGGTGATGTCACATTGCGCACGGCAGGTATTCAGTTCGAAAAGAACGTATAAACTTAATGGAGGAATCAGCGAAGAATGAGGTTTGACCATGAAGTCCGTCCAGAACTCTTCACCTGCGAACGTTAAATCCAAATTGGTGGTCAATAATTCGTAAAAATGAACCGCCAGAGCAGCAGCAACTAAAAGATATGGCTCTCGGTAAAGATTGTCTGGGCATGAAAAACGAAATGTATAAACATCGCTCCGCGTTTGTCGCATAGAAGCACAAGTAAGCTGTGGCAGCGTCACCAACTTCTGATGTATCACAAAAGGTGTGCAATACCACGCTCCCCGGATCGACAGTCTGACCAGCGAGCACTTAGCGGGGAACACGCAGACGGCTTGGACTGCGCAGACCACAGCTGTTAAAAATGGATAGTAAGCGGCCGGCAGCTTGTCGAATCGGGTGTGCATCTATTGTGCTAATACTGTATCTTACTGTGTGGGTGCGCCAGGTGGTTGCCCTACCCACCAGAGTAAGCCCTGGGTCTTTTCCACCACTTATCGTACATTGTGTGCGTTGGAAGCTATGAAACAATGCCCTTGTTAAACTTTTGCCATTCGGACTCGATGTGCGCCTGCCCATCAGTTGGGTTCTGCCTTTCGGGAGCCCCCACTGGACACGACAACGTTTTGTGCTTCCGTCAGCCATCCGACTCTGCGATCGATTGCTAAGAACTCCTCAATTCATACAAGTTCCGCTTGCTCCAGTAACCCAGCCAGCTTCTCAACCTTAGCCAAGTCGTTGGGGGGTAGGTGCTGAGGAGAAAATCACCCTGACAGTGCGGCTGTCAAATTCCTATCCAAAATCGTTCCAGAACATCGCTTTCCTTCCACCGTTGCGTCCCTTCCGCAAACTCCAGCAGCGCCAGTCTGCTCGACTGCTATACACAAGCCACCAATATTTTTGCACTGAGCTGGCGTCTTCCATAAAACTCCCTCCGATACTCACCCGCAGAACGAAGGCCTGCGATCTCACGTCACGGAAAATGGAAAAGGTCCTCGAGGTCCTCTGAGATATCAAATTTTCTGGGTCAAATTTCCTCGTAGGCTACACAGGAAATTAAAGTTGGCAAGACATCCTGAAATCCTGACGGTATGAGGCAAGATGCCGCACTTGGTAGCGCAACTTAGCCGCCCGAATGCGAAGATCTTTTTCAGTGATGTATTTCCCTGGTGCTGGAAACCCACGCGCCTGTGGTATGCGAAATGTATGTCCGGTGTCAAAAATGCACTTTCTGAACTTCTTGAATGAGTTTCGGGACTCTCCAATATCCGATGGATTGAGCATTATTCGGAGGTTCGCGTCCCACCGTTGGTGCAAAAACTGAAGCATTCCAATCAGTCAAGCCCAGGTGACAGCGCGCACAACATCCAAATTTTGCAATCAAAGCAAAATGAAACTAATCCTTAGGTATCCCAAGAGTTAAAAGACAACAAGTCACCTGATCCAGACAACATATCGCCCCATTTTTTCAAGGAATAGGCAAGCACTCTGGCAGCCCTATTTATACATTATTTTGTCATTCGTGAAACGAGACCAATATCCAGGGCGAACGAAAGCACCATCATATGATGTCCCTCCATAAGGCCTATACACGTGGCAACGATGTTAACTAATGTTCCATCGCTCTAATTTCGATCATGTCATACGTGTTTGAAAGATTATTCGACGGCTACATTCGACGCTACGCAGGGCAGCACAATCATTTTACGCCTTAACGGCAGACATTCAGTCAAGTACCTTCACTTGCAACCAATCTATGTATGGCGAATGACTCACAGAACAGAATGGTCTGTTCTTGTAATGGTGCGGATATAGTCTATCTAGATTATGCGTATGCATTTGGCACGATGGGTTACGATATCTTGCTAACCAAACGGGGGCCTTGCGGCATTTCTGACCAACTGCCAGCCTGGCTACAAAAATATCTCTCGGACAGGGTCTTTAGTGTAGGAGTCAACGGAGAGTATTCTTTCATACATCTGGCCACTGAGGAGTTCATCGGAACTTGGTTCTTGGACCACTGTTTTCTTTGACATCCACCGATGATATCGCCGCCACCATGAATTTTAAGTGCCTGATTTACGCACACAGTACGAAGATCCAAACACTAGCGCGGGCCTTACAGGGTGTTGACGTACTTTTAGCTGGCCTAGATAATCCGTATCTTCGGACAGAAGAAAACCTTGAGCGAATTTAATAGTGAGTTGCGCTCAGAAGGACGTAATTCAAGTTGCTTATAACATGCTTACACTTCAGTCCAATTCTGTGGCTTAGTAACCGTTCATCTGGAGCTAAACATGCAAGTCTGCATTCTTGTTTTAAATCAGGACGTCAATCTAATCAGGAACATTCAACAAGGAGCTACCAAAATAGTGCTAGGAATGGGTGAGTGGCCTTACTTCTCGAGCCAGGGGAGAATGAACTTTTTCAGTCCAGAACACCGATGTTTTCGTGATGACATGACGTTTGTTCACAAGCTTCTACGTTTCCCTAATTACCCCTACACCAACCGGTTAGGGTAATGGGGATAAACAGATTTCAAGGACACTTCCTGGGGTTAGAATAGACAACACGGCGGGGTTAATTACGGGAGTTTTTTTCTTTCTTGAGCGCATATATGGGTGGTACAATAACCTCCCTGGGATGGTGGTTATGGTTGCAACCACAAATGAGCTCAAAGGAATATTGGACGTACATCACGCCAGTACGATTTTTGATTAACGGTCGTCTATGCGAACTCCAAAACATGCGCTTTTATCAATAATTTATAACCCACATACCGCATTCTAAGGGACTTAAGACATGGAATTCCCTCGGCGGCTACTCAATCCACACCGCTTTCGTACATTCATTTTACCGATATTATTTTAAAAGAAAATCCCGTCTTCTTCCGTGACAACCTCCCAGTGTGTTGGCCTGTCATCTAATTTATATCAAGACTACGCGAGCACTGGATGACAGAGACTACTGTGACTCGCTCAACCCTATCATTCCAGTTCTTTCATGTTATTATTCTTTAAACTGTTTGGTGTTTAGCGTGGTAGACTGAGACCGAATCCTCGTCATGTGTTACCTCAAATTTTGCACGGAGGTGGTAGCGCCAAAATTAATTTGGCGGGCCTCCGAATTGTGAAACAGTTACTAGAGAGGCAAAGTGTCGTGCCGTAAAATGATTGTGTGGTCACGAAACCAGTGTCTTTTTCAACGGTTGGTCCAATTCCCAACATGACAAGGACATGTGATCGGTCCAACGCTAAGAATATAGCTGGGTTTTGAAAGCGGCTGTCAGTTGACGGTTGAAGCGTTCGACCACGCCATTTGCCACTGGATGGCATGCAGTGGTTTTGATGTTGCTGATCCTGGATAACTGAGTGAAGCCTCTAAATCAGCCAAGATTAGTGTGTCTGTAACAAAGGCTACACTCGTTAGAACGACATAGCTTGATATCCACCCGTCCTTTAACGTCCGCACAACTGTTTCGACATTCCTGTTGGGGAAAGGAATTGCCACTAACCATCTGTTGAAGCAGTCAACACATATATTAAGGTATATCGATGAGCTCTTAAATACGGTAATGGTCCCACCATATCAACACCTACATGACTGAGACGTGCGGCATGGCTAGTATATACACCAGGGTACGTGATGGTATGAGAGCGAATTTCGCCGCGTTGACAATTGAGACACGTTTTAGCCCATTCTCTAGTGGCCTTATGCACGCTCAGCCATAAAATTGGTCTGCATCCGGCTTGACGATGGCAAAAATGCCGACACGAAACATACAGTTAAGACTGTTAGAAACGGAGCGTCTGAGGTTTGTTTGTAGAAGCGAGCTAGGGCTGGCTTTCGTAGTATCCCGCATAACTGTGCCCTCACAGCTGGCTAAAGATAACCCCCACAAATTAAAGGAGACACTGCTGTAACCCGGAATCTTCGACTTTTTCTCGTGCAGATTCCTTTAAGCTAACGGTACCATTCCAGTGTAGGTCAATCAAGGCGTCAGCAACGGCGCGTTTTTTCTCCTGCGATATGGCGTTTGTTTGTTGTGAACAGAGAGATGGAGTCAACCAGTCGAATTTCTCTCAATGAATGACGGATGGGCAATTGGCAGCTTGTAAAGTAAAAGCCACATCAATGATGTTATGTTTGTCGTTAGTGAGTGGATCATCACTAGCCCAGACGCCCATATTAAACAGAAAATTGAAGGACGCTAGGTGGTTGGATATGCGAAACAGGCAACATAAGTGTGAATCATTAGCAACCGTCCTCAGTATGGATTCAGCTGGTGGTTCACCGTCTGAATCTGACGGTGACGAATGGAACAAGGCTGAGTTCCATAATAGATAAGTGATTTAAACCTACGGTGGCAAATGAAGATTCCGGAAGTCTGATGGTTCTTCGAGCTTCGCTTAGTCCAATTGCAACTTTTGCTGATAGGCTGCATCCTGAATAGTAGCGCCTGTAATAGGGCAAGCGTCTGTACATCCCGAGCCTATCGAGCTACCAAATCTGATCCAAAAGAGGGTAGTTAAGGCGAGTTTCATATCACTAAGGTGCGAGGGTGCGGGGAAAATGTCGAAATCCAACTGAAAGAAAATAGCAACACTTCTATATTGACTCTATCATATTTACTAGTTCCGGGACCAACGACCTCCGTGGACACGATCAGATGAAACAATTGCGTAGTAGCTGAGTAATAAAATGCAAACAGGGCCAAGGTAAGCATGAACAAAGTTCCAGCAGTGAGGAGTAAGTATGATCAGGAACAAACTTCGGCAAGTAGACGATATCAAGCTCCAGTAATATATCTAGAGTAACGTTCGAGAGGCACATTTTGCCATGCGCGTATTTCGAATGGTTATGTGAGCGTTTGAAAGGAAGGCTCGCAATAACTGCTATGAAAGTTTCCGATGTAAGAAGAAGAAGGGTCAACGGGAGGGAAATAAATGATGACTGAGACCGAGGCCATCGACCTTCTATCAGGCATATGAAAGTCACCAAAAGCTCAAATCATGGACGTACTTTAACAGCAACATCGAACACCCATAGAATTGTCGCGCGAGTGACCTACATCGCTAACGAGGTACTGCTCGAACTAGTGACTGTTTACCTGCTAGCGATTTTTAAAGTGGCCAACTGCAAGAACATTTGTGAAAACTGCTCCCTCAAATTATAGACATAATTTTGGAGGGTGTCACAGCTGTCAGATGTTCACACCTGATCTACTTATTTGGGGCAAAATTGCAACGCACCTGCTGTAGTACCAGTTCCTGAATTCGTACGCCCAGAGTTTCACAACCTTATGCCACCGTGACTCGGAAGGGAGGAAACGATGAATCTGCAAACAAACTTTGTTTATTAATTTACTCACCGTTCGCAACGGCCTTCAACGTGACAATTAAGGGGTGCTAGGGAGCTGGAGGTGAGAGCACCTGGAGCACAACCACACAGCAGCCACCAGAGTGGAAGAGTGCGTCGACGGAAAATTCCGGTGGACCTTCAGAATTCAAACAAGCGTTAGACTGGTTAAACGGCGTTCCTAACGGTAATAGCTCAACATTGTTATCCTAGTGAACGTAACCTACAGCAATAGAGATGATGTGGATTCATTATACAGCTACGAGCAAAACTGCGATACTTATGCCGGCCCACTAACTTTGATGCTAGTGGTTTGTAGTAAGTTTACATTCACAAGGTAACGTGAACCGGCGCGGTGGTACTGGAAGGCAACTCTCACGTCGCTGGGAGTTTGGAATTTTGGGGACTTCGAAGGTGATCTCACTACACTGCTCACCCAACTCTGCTAATTTGTTCGAAGATATGTCCTCTAAAACAGATTGTGTGTGACGGAGCCCGCGTGGAAGATTCTGAACCCCACTGGCATGAATGTCACTCATGATCAGAAGATAGTTACGTCAATTAAAGTACCTCTATTTTTAACTCTCAAATAGCAGTGTGCCGTATGTAGGCGAATAACAGACGAGATAATGGTGTCTGGAATTACCGAAATTCTGATAGCACTGCAGAAATAATTGTTGGTGATACTGCTAGGAAATGATAACATATCGTCGATTCTTGAGTGATGCCCCACAAAATAAAATGTGCTCGAACCTGTGTAAACCATATGCGTGGATAATTACGCTAAAACGGTAGTATATGTAAACTGAGTTTGTCAGGTATAATTGTTGATGAGTTGAAGCAGCAATCCTATAGTTCGCCGGTATGGCGGTTCAAATTCAAAACGAGTTAAGAACGGCTATTTAGGCGTGAAAAAGATCTGTCAAATTGTTCACAAAATAATAAAGTGCGTTTTCCAGAAGTATGGAGATTTTATCGAGTGTATGGATAATGGTGTATGGATACAAAGTTGGCTAGACCTAAAAAATGCTCACATTCGCACTTTTCGACGAAAGCATTATACTGCCATTCGTGGTCAACTTTAGGTTCTTAAGATGCTGACATCAGAATTTTTGTAGTGAAATACGTATTCCCGCCTTTCAAAAACGCTCAGTTTCGCGTGGTTTGGGGGAAATAAATGAATTTGTGGTTCCCCACCACATTATGTTTCCACTGCATTTCACGCCAAACACCTGCGTGACTTCCAATGATGGCTATACCACCACGTTTGTGAATTTTTTATACACACGAAATATATGCTCATTTTGTTAACCTTTCAGTTTTCCAGCTAGAAACCGGCCGACGGAAGGTCATTCCTAAGGCGATTGTGCGTGACATTATCACTTGGTTTTTCATATCTGCGATTCACATGGCATGGTGTGAACATGGATATCATGCATCATTCTATCATTTACAACTTGCATACTGTTTTGTGTATTGCTTATTGAATATACTTCAGTGTAACTAATCATCTGTACGCAACTTGATGCCCACTTATCCGACGGCTTTATCAGACTGGTCATTCCCCCGAGGATGAAACTGATTCTCACCCGCACCACTTTGGCCATAACAGTTCAATCGTCGTACTACGGGTTTCCGGCTTTTGTGCTAACTTTATAAATGTGAATAATTCATTACATGGGCGCCGTCATACGTTGGAGGGCGAATCGGCCAGACACACGGCTGTAACATTATCATTAGAGTATCTTTCGAAGAAATCGAAGAGGACTGGTATAACATATCTCGGACGGTTCGCTACAGGTGTTTAGTGCTCGTCGCACTAAGTCGCGTTTTCCCCAGGTACACAATTTTTAGACGCAAAAAGCTAAAGGCCGTTGAGGAGAGAGACCAAATCTTCATTCGACCAAATGTACAGGTGGTCTCTGATAGCGCTATAAAAGGAACCGACACGCGAAATAGCTAGAGAGGCTAGAGACCGGCCGTCGACGAGCGAGTAAACCGGAAGAATGTGACACGTGTGTCCTTCGGGATCGCGCCACGGTCACATGACATGTAGACAAACAATCGGACAACATGCATCATGCGAACTCTCTTAATAGCCTAGGTACAATATTGTAGTGGACCTGAACACTGTCAAATTACTCGAGCGTGAGCGCGGAGCCAAAATGTGGTAAAACCCAAACTGAAATGACTCACAGTAGTTCGTGAAGGCGTATTAGTTTAGAAATCCACAACACGGAATGGAATATTCGACGGAGAAGAACCGCGATGTTACTCTTAATATATTTCCACCGAAAACAGATGGCTGGTTCCGTTAGTATTTAACTTTCCCGAAACCTGTACGCGAGCAACACAGAACGCAGAGAAGACGCACAGCGCACGACCTCGGAAGTAGATTTTGGATTATTGATTATCAAATCAATCGAGTAACTCGATTTAAACCTGGACTGTACAAGTTAGTTAGATAAAGGCGAGAAGAGTGAACAAGAAAAATTATAAAGTACAAAATGCTGTACAGAACGCTACTAGTTACAACTATTAATTTTGGAACTAGTTTACACACCATACCGCAGGCAGGTCAATGAAATCTCCAGGCCGCTACAGGTGTATTTTGGCCTCGCTACTGTGTTCCTTATCTCTATTTTTCATTGCTTAAGTCAACCGGACAGGGTATCAAATGGTGTGAACCCATGCTGCATACCTAGACGTGCTCTCGAAAAATGCGTTGAGGTCGACTCAGTTCAAACAAATGGTGTCTCCATGGTACAGAGACATTTGATGTGGGTTGTGTAGGATAATAAAACAGAATATGAAGGTATGTACGATACTCTGTAAACATTTGAGTGTGAGCCTCTCATTGGACGGGTTACTTTAAGTAACACCAGGTAATCACGTGGCTTCAGGACCCCATTCGGAGGTAAATGTGCGTTGGTGCTGGGATCTGTTTGTTCCAGCTCTTCAGGTTGTTGGTTAGATTCACAGGGTCGTAGCGTAAAGGCTCATCAGTCGTACTAGGCGCGTGAAATCGCTTAGCAGATAACAGACAAAGTGACTTAATAATTATTAAGCAGTGTAGCGACCCTATTTGTTTATGGCTGTGTTGAGGTTACAGTTAGCCATAAACAGATAGGGGCGCTACAGCAGCTTAAGCTGCTTCGTGTCATTTGTAGTGCTAGATCCTGAATTCGTACGCCCAGAGTTTCCCCAACCTTATGCTACCGTGAATCGGAAGTCGCAGGGAGAAAACGATGAATCTGCAAACAAACTTTGTTTATTAATTTACTCACCGTTCGCAACGGCCTTCAACGTGACAATTAAGGGGTGCTAGGGAGCTGGAGGTGAGAGCACCTGGAGCACAACCACACAGCAGCCACCAGAGTGGAAGAGTGCGTCGACGGAAAATTCCGGTGGACCNAATGTTTGGCCCAATTGCGTAGTTCCTCGCGCATGTTCGGCCAGATGATACGGTCAGTAATAAGTTTAACGGTAGAACGGATACTGGGATGAGAGGTAGAGTGAAAATGATAAAAAGTTTCCGCCGGTAGCTGGAGGGGACGTAAAGTTGAGGTTAACCGGTTGAAATTTTACAGTAAATTTTAGATTCGCAGTGCAGGAGGGGCAGTTGAATGAATTTCATGGATGGATGAGAATGCAGGTGATTAAATTCTGCAACATTTTGTTGGGCAGCCGCCATGGCTTCTAGGTCGATATAGGATGCCGATAAGTGATGGACATGCATACAAAATAGACCATCTGCGACTAGGTTGCTTGGACCATCGATGTAACGGATGTCCGTCTTGAACTGGGAGAGAAAGTCTAAGTGGCGAGTCCTTCTAGGGGAGTACCTGTCTGGCGCAGTGCTGAAGGCGTGCGTTAACGGTTTGTGATCAGTAAGGATAGTAAACAGGCGTCCTTCTAACACGTGTTGAAAATGTTTAACGGCGAGGTAGAAAGTCAACAGTTCTCTGCCGAAGGTACTGTACCTCGTTTGGGCAGGCTGTAGGTTCCGGGTGAAAAAGGATATTGGTCGGACTTCATCGTCAATGATTTGCTGTAAAGCGGCGCCGACAGCGGACTGAGATGCGTCGGTCGTTAAAACCGAGCGTGCACGTTCGTCAGTGTTGATCTAGCCGAGAGATGTGGCGTTTGCCAGGGCCTGCTTGTCGGAAGTGAAAGCGCCGGTGGCCTCTGGGGGTAAGGACGAACTTTTTGGGGTTATTCTGCAACAAATCAGCCAGGGGTTTCAACTTGTCAGAGCAATTGGGGATGAAGCGGCAATAGTAATTAACACTCCCCAAAAACCGATGGAGACTCTTGATAGACTGAGGCAGTGGATAATCCGAAATGGCGTTGGTTTTCTCCGGCACCGGCCTGACACCGTCTTTGTCGATTCGATGACCGAGAAAGTCGATGAAGGAAGCACCGAAGACGCATTTGGCTGTGTTGATGGTAAAGCCATGGTGATCCAAACGTTCAAAGACAGCCTTCAGATGAGATAGGTGCTCCTGCGCATTGTTGCTGGCAATGAGTATGTCGTCAATGTAGAAAAACACAAAGTCTAGTCCGTGTAAGACTTGGTCCATAAAACGCTGAAATGTTTGGGCAGCGTTGCGGAGGCCAAAAGGCATACGAACAAATTCGAACAGGCAAAATGGGGTTGTGATCGCTGTCTTAGCGATGTCTTCGGGAGCCACAGGAATTTGGAGGTGCGCCTTGATTAGATCTATTTTGGAAAAGATCTCTTTCCCGAAAAGGCCAAAGGAGAAGTCATGAATATGCGGAATTGGATAACGATCCGGCACGGTGGCGCTGTTCAACGTTCGGTAGTCACCGCATGGTCTCCAGTCTCCTACAGTCTTCTTAGGGACCATATGCAGAGGCGATGGCCACGGGCTGTTTGAAGGACGCTTTGGCGATCTTCAACTTTTCTGGAGGCAGTCGACGCGGACGTGCGAATTTGGGTGGTCCCTTGGTGACGATGTGATGTGAAACATCATGTTTTGGTGTCGTGATACTAGGTGCAGGTTGATAGTTTCCTGGAAACTGTTTTAGCAGATCCGTATACTGGTTGGCATCCGGTAAGCCCATTCGAAGTCCGATCGAGTTGATGGTGGTGGCTTTACCTTGAACACACAAAGTAGTGGTGCTGTCAACGAGTTTCCGGCGGCTGAGATCAACAACCAAACCGTACCTGGTGAGAAAATCGATGCCGATAATGGGGTGTTGAACGTCGACGATGATGAAAATCCAAGGAAAGTTTCGACGCAGTCCAGGATCGACCGCCAAGTGATGCTGACCGTAGGTCACGATTTTGGAATTGTTAGCCGCCTGTAGGATGTAATCAGCGGGTTTGAGGTCGCGTTTAATTTTACCTGGGGGTATAACGCTGACCTCTGCACCGGTGTCAATAAGGAAACGAAGTCCGGTGGAGTTTTCTTGGACATAAAACAGGCGACTCTTGGGTTGGCCAGCGGCAGCTGTCGCCATTACTGGCTGGCCGGGTCGTTTCCCTGGTTGGTGTTGTCCTTAGTGCGCGGACTGCTATATGTACATGGGTGTGTGAATTTGCGGGCATTGTCAACGAAACGTCTGTGGTAGTAACAGATTTCAGAGGTTTGCGGCTTTACTATGCGACGTCGCGAGCAAGAGCGGGGTCGAGTGCGCGAAAATTTGCGGCCCTTCATGAGGCGTCCAGCTAAGCTATTCACAGCGCGTGTTAGCTGAGACACCTGCCGTTGGAGATTATCAAGCGTTTCTTGTTGTGTATCGGCATAAGGAGAAGGGTCTTCCACACTGTCGATGGAACGCTTGAAGAAACACCCGTGCACCTTATCGGCCGTCTCTGCTAACTTTTCTAATGCGGTGTCGGGGTCGTGTACCGACAAAATGACCGAGATGTTGAGCGGGAGGCATTTGGTCCACAGTTGCTTGAAGATGGAATCACCTATACTGTTATCGCCTACCAGGGATCTCATGTGGCGGAGCAACTGAGAGGGGGTGCGATCACCCAACCCGACGCCGGAGAGTAATTGTTGGAGCTTGACCTCATCTGATGCCGTAGTACGCTTTAAAACAGCAGCTTTGAGTTTATCGTAGGGGGACTCAGTTGGCACAGGGTCAAGAATATCGATTACTTCAGACGCAATATCTGCAGGCAACTGCGTAGCCACATAAGAGGACATGGTGGACTGTGAAGCAATTTTGCGAAATCGAAATAATGCTTCCAACTGAGTGAGCCAAACACGGGGATTTGAAATACCGAATGCAGGTAATTTAAGGTTAATAGCG